>JAECUM010013348.1:0-18299 GCA_016617855.1 Megalonaias nervosa | reverse complement strand
GATGACAAGGCTGAAGTGCCACTTGGAATCCTGGCAGCAATGAAGCAGGCACCTATACTGATGCATCTTGAGTATACAGTGCGTTTGCCAGATCATGACTTTGCTGTTGCATCTCGCCATAAACTGATCCCATCTATGCTGCCTGTGTCGTGACTCCAGGAAAGTTAGTCGATGCTGTCGACTCTGGTCCTACGTATATTGCAGTGCGCTCAATGAAACATGGCAGCAGTATAGCTTTTACTAATGGTCATGATATGGAACGTCTGCGCTCAGTTCCAAGTTTCCTGCCAGTGATGTGCACAGCTGATGGTCGTGTGAAACCAGTAGTGGTCGTGGCGAGTGATGAAGGACCGGACGAGAATCCAAGATTTCCCAAACCTCTACAGGTTGCAGCTGCAAGATTTGTTGACTGGAATCTGGATGTGTATTAGTCAGGCACCCACGCACCACATTATTCAGCCTACAACAGAGTTGAGCACTGGATGGCTCCACTGAACCAAGAGCTAGCCGGACTAGTGCTACCTCATGATCACTATGGGTTACATCTCAGTGCATCAGGAAAAACAAATCGACGTGGAGTTGGAAAAGCAGAACTTTGAGAAAGCGTGAAAAACACTGGCAGAAGTGTGGTCCCCAGTCGTATTAGATAAGCATGATGTCCATGCAGAATATGTTGACCCAGTAGAGCATGAATCACCACAGTGAACCAGAAGTCAAATGGGTCGCACGTCACATCAGGCAGAGTCAATATTTTCTGCAGATCATTAAGTGTGATGATTCTGGCTGCTGTCGCCCATGGCACACCTCATGGAAAAATTACTTTCCTGAACATTTCCTGCCCGGACCTATCGTACTGACACATTCTGCAGCTGGTCTTAGCATTCCTGATCCAGAATCTAAAGGATCTGATGCATGCATACTACAGTTCACTTGCTCAGCGGCTATGTTTTGGATCATCAAAAGTTCCTTTGAACACGTCATTTGATATGCACAAATTATCAAGCGCACATGTTCTGTGTAAAAAGTACGCATGTGTACAGGGAGGGGGAAGAGGTCAAGCTTTGCCAATTTTTTCGTACGTACTAAATGGATGGCCCCTTACTTGCACACTGCCAGAATTGAGGATTTAACCGTTGGATGCTTGTGTGGCATTTAAATTGCTACTATGTCTATTCCATGATGTGCAGTTATGCAGATCACATTAATTTCTAAAACAAATGCACAGAAATTGAGCATCATGTTTGCAAATCCTGCCTTGTTTACTGAATGAAATATTATAATTTAGAAAATTCCTACCTTTTTTTTTTGCAGTGAAGGTGGGGGGGACCCCCCCCCCATTATTCATTTCTTTAATAGTTTCTGCCACTACTGATTCTATATGTTGCTGAAATGACAGCATTAATTTTTGTTGAGTCAGCCTTGGCAAAACTTATCAAGCAATCACTTGGGCATCCATGTGCATGTCTTTCTTTACATCTGTGTGTACATCCACACCAAAGGTTAAAAAAATTTGGAAGTTTTTTAGATTAAGCTCAGTATTACAAGATTTTTACCTTCTGGCTCAATAAATTGTTGGTCCTTTGTTTGCATCTGATGACATGGATGATATGGCATTTGATTATTTTCATCCCCTCAGAGCATACTCTTATTATTATTATTATTGTTATTATTATTATTATTATTATTATTATTATTATTATTATTATTTACCATTGCTTTGCAGACACCTTGCAGCATGATGTTATCTCAGGGCCTGCTTTTTTCCTCAAACAAGCATCCTTATTCATCTCTTCTGCAACGGAACTGATCATAAACATTGGTGCAGACATTCCAGGTGTGAATGAAGAATATTTACCTGTTTGTATTTTACATATTTTTGTCTATTGAACATGCAACAAATAGTCTGGTGGGGGGGGGGAGTGCATTTCACATTTAGTGAAATAAATGTATGTATCCTGCTAATTTATGTATGGCAAAATATATACACTTTGTTGCAAGTTAGGTGACTAAGCAAATGCAAATCTTAGCCACACATGCATGTTTAACCTAATTTGAAAAATTTTACAGATAATAATAATATTGTCAGTTAATTCTCTATTATCTGGGTAACACTGTTAATATAGCCCTGAGATAATTTATAAATTCATTGTAAATACAATTTTAATTTTTATATTTCAGTCTTAAGTTGGGTGTATTATTTATGCCATTTTTGTCTGTCCATATGTCAATCTTTTAATGTTTGTTTGTCAGACCCATAATGTCTGTAATTGTTTGAGAGATTTTCATTAAACTTTGTCCAAATATATGTTGTAACTAGACCGCATGTCCGATTCCATAGTCAGACCTCATGGTCATGTTGGAGGAAAGTGCATAATAGACTTGCCCCCATCCACAAGGTCAAGGTGTTGACAAAGGACTTGTGTTCTTGTCCGGAGTATAAGTTTTGTACCACTGAAAATACTGTAATGAATCTTTACCCCAAGTATACAAAATGATGACCTACCTTAAGGTGCATGCCACAGCAAGTATAAAAAATGGCCTACCCTAAGGTACGTGCCACAGCAAGTACAAAAAATGATGACCTACCCTAAGGTACGTGCCACAGCAAGTACAAAAAATGATGACTTACCCTAAGTTACATGCCACAGCAAATATGAAAAATGATGACCTACCTTAAGGTGCATGCCACAGCGAATATGAAAATTGATGACCCACCTTAAGGTACATGTCACAGTGAGTATAAACTTTTGAACAGTTGAAGATATTTGAATGAAACTTGAACCAATTATATGTAATGACCATATGGTGTGTCGCACTGTGAGCATATCTCCTGCCTAAAGGTCAAGGTCATGGCAAAGGGAAAATATAACGTTTACATCTAACCATATACAGGTATTACATTTAAGCCAGTGATGGTATTTTAATGAAACTGGTGCCTGTTGTATATCTTGATTTGACATGTCTTCAGTCATAGCCCTTGCCTCAATATCAAGTTTTCTAACTTATGCTGTCTTTTATGAACCCATTCAGATATTTTGATGAAGCATGACCCATGTCCACACCCAGACATACAAAACCTTGAAGGACAAGGTGATTAGTAGGAAAAAACACCATGACACGGGCATGACATGTGCTGTTTACACTTTATTTGTTCTTGTTATTTTGTCTCTACACATTTTGATGAAAAGCATGGGGATTATGTTGCCCTGCCTGTATGGACGAGCTTTGGTTCAAAATATCACTTGTTCCTTCCAGCCAGATAATACAGAGGCTTCAGACTTTGGGATGTGATTGGGGTAATATGCAGATGTGCCCAGCTGTTTTGGAATTTGGCTCCATCCCCTGGGGGTGGGGGTAGAGTTCTGACAGACACATATGTATTGGTAGGGTAGTGGTAAGTGGGAAAAGTTTGGGGACAGTACTGCTTTGCTCAGTTTATCCCTTAGGGGTACAAGATGGAGAGTAAAAAATTCCCTTGATATCAGAACTGGGGTCAGATTGAATAAAATCATACCTTGGTGTCAAAACTGGAGGTCTAATATAAAATTTGAGGATCCCTGATACACAAATGAGGGAAATACTGTTTGCTGCAGACATTTTATTTTTTTGTTTTTACTATTTATTTTTTTATGTGGAAATGAAAGACATTTCTCACATTTACAAACATTCCTGATAAAAGTAAATCTTTGTAAAACTTCCATGGCTTTTTATTAGATGGACTGCTGTATCATATCTGGTTCTCCCTTGTGGCCCACATGAAGAATGCTATTGAAAACTCCACAGCCAATTCAGACATGCGAGACGCTGTGACTTTGTTCCTCACCCAGTTTCAGGTCGTCATTCTCAGTAGGGTCCAGCCAGCGACAAAGATAATGGTAATTTTATGCATTCATTTCTTATTTTAATATTGAACACTATATTAATATTTTGGAGCCATCAGATTTTTAATTCGAGTTTGGCATATTTGTGACAATTGTTTCTATTTGCTCACTGGAAAAGTTAATATTTTATAACTTTTACTAATACGGTCAATATAAACTTTATACTCAAGGGTTGAAAATACACTCTTTTTACTCAAAATGGTGAGCGAAGATATTTGGCAGTTTATTGAATTTTTGCTGACTTGATTCATAGGGCAAGTGCTACTTAACGGATGAAAAATTTATTTTTCCTCATGAGAAAGATTTTCTGATGAAAATATTTTGATTTTGTATTTGTTCAACAAAAATCTGTAAATTCAAATAAGTTTATATTGATTCATTTTGATCCAGTTTCAACACCCAAATCTTTTCATTCTCCAGTATTGATACACTAGAGGTAGAGTTGACTAAATTGAAATTATTATCCCTGAAAATCTTAGATCATCGACCCTGTCACTTTAGTAACCTTAGCCTTGCTACTTCAGCGAGTGGGTTGATCTATTTTAAAATGCAAGGATTTATTATAAAAGTTTCAATAATGCATTATTAGAATTTCAGAAGCATGCAGAATAGTGTATTGCAATGTTTTTTTTAAAATTAATTTTTAAAATAACTGAAATAAAGAGGTTACTAAAGTCCTGTTTAATCATCTAAAACTGAAATAAATCTAGAAGTGCCATGAACAAACAAACGCGCACATGCATAAACGGTCACAATAGCTGGGAAGGTAAGAGGTTATTTTAGGCTAGTTAAATCTTTGGGCAATTACTAATTGTCTGATTCGGCAGGTGCCCATTCAAAGTTAGCCTGGTTATTAAAATTGATGGAATTATACTACTGTGAATTCGTGTATTTCTCTTTGGAATACATTCCCCGATTAAATTAACATTATTGATATAAACCTGCTACCTCCTGAATCCAGTCCTACTAAATTATGTTTTTCCTACATAATACAGATGTAGGGCAAAAAGTCTTGTAATTTATCTCCTCTAGTCACCACTGGGTGTTTTAGTTTTTAAGCTTTGCTTCCTTACAACAACAGCGTATGAGACACCTGTCAATCCAAGCCAAATTTGTATTGAATTAAACCTTCCATGCAGGATTTTAGATTTATTTGGATTAATATTCATTCCTAAACAGGTGGCAAATTATAGTTTTTGAATTTTGTTAATATTTTGTCAGGTTTCTCACTTTTTCAGTCTTGGTCAGTTTTAGATCACATGTACAACATAGTTACTGATTTAAGACAAGATGAAGTAGCTGTAGTTCTCTCCCATTAACACTAAAAAGCGAAAACAATACTTTATCAAATTCATTTCCATTTTGTTTCTAAGTATCAGAAAGGAAACGATGAAAGCCATAGACACAAAATCGGAATGCATTTTTGAGACTATAAATGAGATGATAGATGTAAACATTAATGGAATGCAAAGAGACTCCCCCCCCCCAAAGAAAGTGTTGTCTTATTGCACTGGTTTTAAAAATAGGGTAGGTAGATATTTTTTTAAAAATATATATTGTAATGATTAGTATACATAATGTAGTAAGCACTTGAAAGTACTGGACTAAACAAGCTTAATTAGATGTACCAATTAATGTTGGGAATTTCTTTATTTATTTTTTTACTATGGGGAAAAAGGTGTTATCATCTGCAGTGAGAAATGGGCGGTCAGCCAACCGGAAACATATTTTTTTGGCCAAATGGAACACAAATGAAATGCAAGCAAAATGCCAATTTCATAAAATTACATGTTTCAGGGTCTGTTGCAATATACTTTATCAGTGATAAGGGAAGCCCTAAAAGATTTTGGTTATGTACCATTGGATTTGCATATGACTGGTTTTTGGGCATTTTAAATTATAGTTACACAGAGCAAAGTTCTTGTATTGACATTTTATTTTCTTTAATTCACAGAAAATGTTCCAGGCAGTTTGTTGTTTGCCAAGAAAGGCATTGTGTTCAACAGCATACAACATTAGTAATGGAGAAATGATCAATGTAAGTAAGCCATGTTGATGAAATTTTTTTTCTTTGAATCTATTAACCAAGAGTTCTTGATGGTTCAGCAATAATGTACATGCATTGCACCTCTTCTGTCCCTGGTTTAGTCAAGTTTCAGCATGTTTAAGGACAAGTCTTACCATCCATGGTTGTGGTTTCCTCACAGATCACAAGTATGCACTGATTTTTTCAGCATTTTCACACAGTGGAAATTCCCAGTGGCATTTTCTTACGGGGATCCGTGGGCAGTTTTTCAAATGGAGAACAGTGTCTATGATTAGACAATTTATTTCAAATATGGCGTAGAATAAAGATAAAATGTTATCCCAATTACTGTCACAGTGGCAGTGATCATGTAGTACAAGAAAATCACCTTTGTATGAATTAGAACATCTTGAATAAAATGGATGTCATATTACAGTGTCTTCAGTTGCAGTTGGTAAAATGCTTTAATAAATAACAAATCGATGAAAGTTTTTTGCTCAAATGCAAAATGTCATTTAGTGTCCGAGTTTGGGGTACGATCTAGAAATCGTGTGCTGACAAGATCAGTATGAGATGTTTTATTTTAAAACAGTTACAAGTTTTGATGGTCTCACAGCAAATCATCTTTGATTGATTTTCATGTATTTGCTCATTTTCAAAGGGGATTTATTCAAATTAGCCAGAATTTGTGCATCTCATGGAAAGAACTCTGCATGTAGTAAAATCAGAGTCCACAGGAGTATGTGGTAAATGCACAAACTACAAAAAAAAAAAATGCACTCATTTTGTTCTGAGTTTGCAGAATTATAAGGATATGCAAAGCTGTCAGGCCAAGACGTATTCATAATCAGTATGAAATGAATTCTTTCCCCTGGCCTGCAACAAAGCATGAATGCTGTATATTATTTGCTACATATTTCTTCCTATATGTTTTCTAAATTTATTTTTTAGCATTAGAATGTGAATAACATTCAAAATGAATGAATGATTTATAAAAGTTTAAATCACTACATCAAAAAAAATCTAGATGGGTGGATGTCAGAGTAGACATTCCATTAGTTCTAGTATGGATCAAACATCTGTATCAAATGAAAGATCAACCATGTAATACTAAATGGGCATGTAATAAAACTTATGGAGCTGATGTAATTGATGTAGATAATGAAATTTCATTGTTATCAGTTGTGGGTGAGGGTCTAAGAATCTGACATTTTTCTTGCAAACAAATTCTTGTCAACTTGTAAATTTTTCTTGTAATTTTTCTTAACATTGCTACATTTGGTGTGAAAATGATCCACACTTCAAGAAAACAGAAAACAGCAGTCTTATTAAACAGTCCTCTTAAGCAGATTTGTGAAAATCGTGTAATGAGAACTTCGTAGGTAGCCATGTTTTTTTATATGTTTACCAATTTTGTAAACATTTACAAGCAGTAAACTAACAGTTTCTGTCTAGCGAGTAAATGAATACAGAATCATTTAGATCAAAATATGCTTATCAAAGGTAATTTTTCAAGTATTTTTCTCATTAATTCATTGAATTTCTGATGGATTATAAGTTTTAATCATTCACGTTTACATGATGAAGAAAAGACTAAAAACATTTGTAATATTGCCTTACATGTATTTAGATGGATATCATCACATTTGCTTATGATCAGAAAATACGTGTATGTGTGTATTTGGATTTTTAATGTAGCTTTAACAACAGTCATATCGCTTCATGTTCCACCAAGTCACATTATCCTGATGCCAGGCTGACCAGTCCTGACACTAATCTGTGAATGGTGAGCGCCAAGCGAGGCAGCTGCTAGTACTATTTTTAAAGTCTTTGGTATTACTCATCTGGGATTCGAACCCATGACCTCCTGCATCTGAGGTGGATGCTCTAACCACTTAGGCCACCAGAGCAGTACCCATAAAATATGGAACTCCATACTTTGATTTCACTTCTTGTCATCAAAGTTTTATCATATTGAGATAAGCATGCTGCATACACTCGGTACATTATGACCTACTGTATACTATGTACATTATGACCTACTGTATTGCTATGTACATTATGACCTACTGTATACTATGTACATTATGACCTACTATACACTATGCACATCATGGTCTACTATTCACTATGTACACCATTGCCTACTATACACTGCACATCATGGCATACTATACACTATGCATATCATGGTATACTATACACTGCATATCATAGCTACTATACACTATGTAGACCATAAACTATGTATACCATGGCCTACTGTACACTGTACACCATGGCAATATGCACTGTGCACCATGGCCTACCATACACTATGTGCACCATGGCCTACTATGCACTATGTACACCATGGCCTACTATACACTATATGTGCCATGGCTCTATGCACTGTGCACCATGACCTACTATACACTATATGTGCCATGGCTCTATGCACTGTGCACCATGACCTACTATACACTATGTGCACCATGGCCTACTATGCACTGTGTACACCATGGCCTACTATACACTGACATTGTACACGTGGGAAGCAATTTTATTGAAATATATGCCACGGGTTTTGGATTACTCAGAGGGTTCATATGAAAATGATAATTCTAAATTGCATCTGTGGATGACTACTCCATGATGAATATGCCTTCCCTGGGTCCAAAGAATGTTTCACTGGAACAGTCTTTGCTAATAACTTTAGTTTCAGATGAATTTTTCTTCTTGTAGGGGACTCCAGCTCTCTTCCTTACAGAACTTTTGTTGACCCCTACATTGCTTCAGGCCTGTTCCACATCTGAGAGGCAAGTATTCAAAATGGAGACTAATGATTATTATAATGGCAGGGTAATATGTTACATCAGTCTAATGAAGTCAATCAGATTCTGAAATTCTTACATTAGAGGGCATTATTTACAATATTCTTTTATTCTCATCATTGATATGAATGTCTTGTTTTCTCCACATTCTAATGAAGAGTGTGTATGTATGTGTGTATGTCCACATTTTACCAACACATCCTTAGATATTTGATGAGTTCATTTTAAATTGGACTTGAATTTCAGCCAGTCAGATCACTTTTCTGTAGAACTGGGTTTGCACGTTCATTAAGGGTCATTGGAAGTCGTTGAGAAATGAACGCCTAATTCCATGGCCTGGAAAGACAGTGATTTTTCACCTTGAAAGTCCTTGAATTTGAGAAAATTTGCTTAAGCATAAAATATGGACAATTTTGCTTTTGTGTAATTTATTTTACATTTTGTGAGGAGTAGAAGTACAGTTTGATTTTTTTTCTCCATCATCTATTAGTCATTCTGCCATTATCAGAATCAATGGGAAGTAATCAGACATTGTGCATAATAGAGTCCCTTTCACACGGAAATCTTTCACTTTGCTGCTTGTATCCACCAAGCAGGGATGGTTCATTAGCAACAGATTCTTTTTAGCAAAGCAATCATCACAAAATACCTGGAAGGGTTACATTCAGCAACAGTTCTTCTGCAAGACAGAGACTGTATTAAGTATATGAGAAATGATGCAACTTTGAAACACAGCGCTTTGCATAGTGTGTTAGAAAAACATCAATATTGCACGAATTGGCATTACTGCCTGAACTAGTCATGGAAGAGGGACTAAACATTTGAAAACACAAGAGCCTGTTGTTTCGATGTCAGCATTTAATGGGTCATTGCAACAACATTATTTAATTGTGTGTAATTACTGTTGTCTGCATCGTAGAAGCCAGTTTCAGCTTCATCAGCAGGTTTTACAAATTCAGTGACTGAAAATGGGGGTGCAGTTTTGGTGGCATGTTTAATGCAAAGCAGCAGTGTGTTGAAGACAAGTATTATGAATGTTGGCATGTAAACTGGCAGATGAAGCAGAAGAGAATGGGACAATCACACTAATGTCTTAGTCCAATGGACTCCAAAGAAAAGGAAAAGGAAAAGAACACTTCTTGTTGTTTTTGGGTTGAACTCCATTTCTCATCTCAAGATAGGCATACATGGTGGCAAATATAACTGGTGGAGGAAGAATCTGGGAAAGGCCTAGTAAGAACCACCAGCCCATGGGAAGCTACTGCAAGCTTTCTCACATACCTACATTGGCCAAGCCTGAGACTTAAACCCATGTGGACAAAGGTGAGATGGCAGTGATCACTAATGGCAAGCACTTTAGACCACATGGCCACCTGGGGCTCAGAAAAAGAACAGCAAGTGAAAGCACTAGAGTTGCAGCTGGAGGAGAAAGTACAGGAGCTGAAAAGTAGTGTTTAATATTTTGGTCCAGTTACAATGATTCTTTTGTTATCATTTGTCGTTCATATTTAATTATATTTATTTATATGTATTGTTTCTTGTATTTAAATTAGTAAGGGGATGTAGAATGCTTGATACAGAGAGCAGTCTTTGAAAACTGAAAACTGGTCATTGAAAAGTCCTCGAATTTCAGTTCTTCTGACCTGTGACAACCCTATAGAACTAGGTTCAAGTACTTTTCTCTGCATTAAATTTGTTCTTGTCATGCAGTCATATCCAATCAAGAGCCAGGTTGAATTTGTTCTTGTCAGGCAGTCATATCCACTCAAGAGCCAGGTTGAATTTGTTCTTCTCATGCAGTCATATCCACTCAGGAGCCAGGTTGAATTTGTTCTTGTCATGCGGTCATATCCACTCACGAGCCAGGTTGAACAGAAGTCCAGTTATTGTAAATCATAAATGTTAGCAGCATTTAATTTTTTTGTAACTTTCGAACAGTCAATTTTTATTTCACTTATATGAAGGAGAAGGGTTCTGTTGCATGTTATTTACTGCCCCTGTCATTGGTGTTAACATCTGCACATAAAATAGCATCTCAACCATTCTTACTTTCTTTATCCTAGGCAGCACTGGGGGTTTCATTGCACCTAGCCCCTGGAGAAGAGATTAAGTTAGTACGTGTGTATCATTTGTACAGTCTTGGTTAAGTTTTTGCATTTAGCTCACGAGGACATGAATTATTTTGTTTTGCACACTGTATTGACCCATATTTTACAATTCACTAAGTACATTTTGTGTTCTAAGTTTATTTCTTGTGCACATTTCATGCTAGAATCATTAAGCTACATGACTGTATGCTTCAATTATTTAGTATCACACTTGTGCAACAAAAGGTCACAGAGACCTACCTTTTTTTCACATTCAACTGGCTTAGGTAGGATTTTGTGTTTATCAGATGACCACATAGTTTTTTGCACCCATATATGTACTGCTGTTACACCTGAAATCATGAAACTTTGTGATTGGATGTGTCTTGATCTGTATTACACCCTCATTACAAAGTAGGTCACTTTGATTCATATTTTATTTTTCACTTACTGGTTAAATTCTGCATTTTAATTCATTACTGTTCCTGCTGATATCATCAAACTTGACAATTATTTGCATCTCAGTTGGTAGCACACCTTACAAAAAGGTTTTTGTGTTTAGCTCATGAACATGTTTTATTATATGTGACGTACATGCTGATGTTTAATTGATTTATATTTTTTTTTATCCTGTCAGTGTGGCCAACATTTTTATTGATCAAGATCATTTTAGTTTGGTTTGGTGCTTTCTGACACAACATCACAAGTAGGTTATTTAGTGATGAGGCAGTTGGATTAAAGTGCCTTGCCCAAGAACACACCATGGTAGTTTTCCCAGGCTGGTCCAGTGGTAGGATTCAAACCCACACCATTTTGGTTGTGAGTATGGCATGCTAACCGCTTAGCCACAACAGCTAAAGGTAATTTTGGTGCGAATTTATTTTTTGTAAGATGATTGATGTTTATAAGCTTTGTAGAGTCAGTGTATGCAATTCTGAATTTATGGGTTTCTTTTTATAGCTACAGTGGCTGTCTCAGTGGTTAGCATGATGGACTGCCAACTGGAAAGGTGCATACTATATACAATATTGTTATTTTGGTTCCATGCAAATAATTCACTTTCCTTGAGTTTTCCACTCAATTTTTACATTGCACTTAAAGAGTAGCATCTCCCTATTAAGTCTGCATTCAATAGATCAGAAGTCAAGGTCACTTTTTATGATATTTGAAAAATTAGTTGGATTTTAAATTTGTAATAGATATGATTGTTTGTGGGGATGTTTATCTGATAGCTTTTTATTTTGTTCTATTTTCCATTAATCAGTACTATTTCTTATCATTCTCTTCCTAGCTACATCAGTTTAATGGGGACTCTAATATCATGTGGGTTAGGGAACTCCACGGGAACTCTAGGATTTCTACAGTCTGTACTACAGCTGATGGACCAAAACTCCCAATTTATTGAGAACCCTGAACTGGTCTGGCGCTTCTGGAGCAGTGTTGTTAACCCACTGCATGAACATATTACCAAGGTAAAGCTATCTTGTAGCTGAAATGGTGCTTCCTCCCAAAATTGTCTTGGACTTTGAGTTAGTCGATGCTTCCATGTATATTCATAAAATAACGCACCTTTTACTTTAGCTCCAAAGTTTGGGGAATTATTGAAATATGGATGAAGATAACGCATAATGGTAACAGTGTCTTGTGTCCCTTAGAAGGAGTATGAATAGCTGATTAGCCAACCTTTCATTGAGGAATGCTTCATTCCACAAAATTAGACAATATCTGTAGAGCTTTGCACAAACATGATCATATCACTTTAAATTTTTGACCTTAATACAGTAGGATGGAGGACACCTCATCCAACCCAGTATGTGGCTGGTAATAGTTTTGTATAATTGTTGTAATAGTTTGATATAATTGTTGTATAATTAATTCATATTTGTCTAGTAGGGATTGCAGGGCCAGTAGTAATTCTCTTTTGATTATTATGACTTGTGCATCCATTTAATTTGCTTTTTTTGTTGACCTAACTAATCATTTATTTCTTAGGGTTGCACAGATTATGCTGGAATGGTACAAGCAAGAAATTTGGTCTAGCAATGTTGGTCATACAGGCATGCACAGTGAACTGCCATTATGGCAGATCATACTGGTGTGCATATTGAACTGCCATTACGGCAGATACTGGCATGCACAGTGAACTGACATTATGGCAGATCATATTGGTGTGCATATTGAACTGCCATTATGACAGATGCTTGCATGCACAGTGAACTGCCATTATGGCAGATCATTCTGGTATGCATATTGAACTGCCATTATGGCAGATCATACCGGCATGTACAGTATAGTGTCCTTGTGGCAGTTCATACTGGTATGCACAGTATAGTATCCTTATATCAGTTCATGCAGCATTGCATGGTGAATTGCCACTCAAGGCAGATTGTGCTGGCATGCACAGTGAAGTGCCCTGGTGGCAGGTCATGCTGGCATGCAGTGAAGTGCCCTGATGGCAGATTGGTCCTCCCTTTAAATATCACTTGTATCTCACGTCTGACCATGTGGGTTCAAGCCTTTGCATTTGCTTGACCATCATGGGTATGTGAAAATGCTTGCCAGTAACTTCCTGTGGGTCAGCAGTTCTTCCTAGACTCTTCCTCTCCCAAGAATACTGGCTGCCATGTTTATCGTATCATTTTAAAAAAAAAAATTGGCATTAAATCCCACAAAACCAAACTAAATCTACATTTCATGACATATCTGTTACCATGTTCAAACAGAAGATCTTATGAACTGACTAATGATAAGATCTAGGCTGGTGTTACTGTTGTCAATAAAATGTCCTGTTTGCATTGTTTTTGTCCAGTGTGCAACTGGGTTAACTACCTGTTATGAATATAAGGGATGCAATCAAGGATGACCAAATTATTATTGCTATGGATGATCCAAAAATCTAACTGAAAAAAAGAAACCCCCAAAAATTCTTCACTTCTTTTCAGGTTGCAATATGGTAAATTTTAATATGTAATCAATAGTTACTATATTTATATAGCATAGCTGCCAACTGTCCCGTTTTTTCCGTATTTGTCCTGTATTTTGGACCTGAATATGAGTACCTTTTTTTTGTTAAAAATCCATCTTTTCAATTTTTAAAAATTAAAAAAATTCCTTGCAAATTTCTGTTTTGACCTGGTTCCATTCTTAAAGTAAATGTGTTGCATGTAGAAAATATGATTGGTCCATTCGAAATCGAGGCTGCCATATCAAATTTTAACCGCCATCTGTCGCCATATTAGATTGTGCAGAGTGTCTGCTGCTATCACTGTATCTCATCTTCATGATGTCGAAAAGAAAAGCAGAAGATTCAGAATTTTCTCCAGCAAAGAAAATAAAACAGAATTGGAAGGACAACTATGCTGTCATCTTTAAATTTGTGAAACCATCTCGTAAAGGAGAAAACTTGGCATTTTGTAAATTGTGCAATTGTGATTTCGATTGGGCATGGAGGTGCCCATGACATAAAACTGCATGAAAAAGCTAATAAACATCAGCTTGTTGTTTCATCATCAACAACACAGCCTGACCTTGACGTAATTAGATCGGAAGTTCTTTTTACTAAATTTCTTATAGAAAGGAACCTTCCTCTTTCATTTGCTAGTGATGCTGGTGATTTATTTCGCACACTTTTTCCGGACAGCAACATTGTCAAGGATTACTCATGTGCTAGAACGAAAACAGTGGCTATCATTAATGAGCTGGCAACAGACAACCATAACTACATTGTGAAAAGACTGAAAGGTGCGTAGTTGTAGACCTTCTACGTTCTTATTTTAACTGTGAATTGTGACAGGTTTATTTGTGATTGCCAGAACGTTTGCAGGTTTTTTTTTCTCTCCCCCCTTGCACAAAATTAGTATTTTTTATCTACATTTCTTTCTGTGCTGTATTGTTTTGATACACTGTTCAACCAAAAACTTGCATAAACTCAACTTTCTTGTCTGAGGAGGTCAATGATACTTTGTAAAAAAATATTACCTTTTATTAAATTCCCCTTAAAGGATGAGGTTCTGACACATGCCCGAGTTGCAAATATTAGCTCAAGGTTAGTGGTCTCTTTTGCAGACATCAGGTTCTTTCCCAAGACATTTTCCATGTTACTGCTGAAAAAAGATGGTGAATCTTCTTCTGATGCTCAGGACAAGCTTAGAGCACAGTTTGCCTCATACCAGATCAGCTCCCTGACTGAAACAATACTCTCTGTGATAGTGTTGATGGAGTGGTGATTCTGATGTCTAAGATGAAGAATTCATGTGCAGACTTTCTTTACAATCATCTGAGTTATTGTATGTTAGGACTTCTTTCTTTACCACACTCTAATGCTGATTGTGAGAGGATTTTTAGTTCAGTAAAAAAAAATCACACACAATTCAGATCATCCATGAAAGATGGTACATTGGAATCAATAATGATTGAAAAGACAAGCTATGGAAAAGGCTCATATAAACATCCTGTGTCTGATGACTTACTAAGAAGGTGCAATTGTGCAACATGTGCATCTTTGACATTAAATAATTAAGTAACTTACTGACCTACTTTAGTGATGGATGTAGATGTTGTAAATAGCTATGTATGCAGTAAAATTTTAAAAATCAGTATTTCTTTCTGAAAATCAGTATTTTTGGCATAAGCAGTCAGTATTTTTGTAGTCCGGGGTTGGCAGCTATGATATAGGTACTTGTTAGCTTTACTGGTCATAGACCAGAAGAGCTTATGGGATGGTCTGTTGTCCGTCTGTTCATTAGCATAAGTTCATTATTGCTACTCATCCTAGACAAATTGGAGAATTACCTTGAAAATTGACACACACATTCACTCCATGGTCTAGTTGTTCCTAAGAGAAAATGGTGTTGCTTGGACATCCAGTATGGCAGCCATCTTGAAAATCTTTTCACTATTCCTCCTATATAAATGGTCATATAAACATGTGGTTTTCATTGAAAGACTTTGTATGATGTTTAGTTGGTCCTAAATGAAAATGGTGCCAGTCTGAAGTCCAGTATGACCACCATGGCAGCCATATTGAAAACCTTGCTATTACTAATCCTACTACATGGATGATCATATCAACATGGGGTTTTCACTAAAGACTTTATGCTGTCTAATTGGTCCTCAAGTGTTGCTGATCTGATGTCCAATATGGATGCCATGTCATCTGTCTGCCTCTAATAATCGTGTTATTGGTACTTCTCTTGAGTTATTTTCGCATCAACATAGGGTTTTCACTTAAAAGATTTCTTATGATGCATAGTTGGTCCTAAATGAAAATGGTGCCGATCAGACATTTAATGTGACCAACATGGCAGCCATCTTGAAAATCTTATCACTACTCCTGAACTGATGGTCATATCTGCATGGGGTTTTCACTACAAGACTTCTTGAAGTTAGCTGGTCCTAGATAAAAATGATGCTCATCTGAGACCAAATATGGCCACCAGGGCAACAGATAAAAAATTTTGTTGTCACATCTACACTTGAACAAAAAATCATAATGATCTGATTTTTTTTAACCAGAAGTCTTCTTGTAATGTCCCAAGTGTTGTAAGTGAAAATGGTACCATTGTAATGTGAAGTCCAATATGGTCACCACAGCAACATATTGAAAATCTTTTTATTGCTACTCCTTCTAAATGGAGAAATATATTGTCATCTCTACTCCAGTCAAATTGGATAGCTGTATCAGCATGTTTTTGTGTTTTTTACCAACAGACTTCTTATGGTACTTAGTTGGTTCTAAATGAAAATGGATGATCATTATGATGGGGTTTTTCATAAAGTTCAAAATGAAAATGGTGCCAGTTGTATATCCAATATGGCTGCAATGACAACTGTCTTAAAATTCTTGTTGTTGCTACTCCCATTGATTGGCTGATCATTATGACATGGGGTGTTCACCAAGACTTCTTATGATGTCTGCTTTGTCCTAAAATGAAAATGGTGCCAAGCTGACATCCAGTGTGTACCATAGAAGGTAATTTGAAAATCTTGTTACCACTGAAGAACATGTGACGGTTGTAACTCTTAATAGTGAAAAGGAAGAAATGGTCTGCTCTTGAATTCCTGGAAATTATTTTTTACCAGTAGAATGTTATTCCCATCAAGGGACTCTTTTTATCAAACCTGCAATATGGGGAATTTCGTTATATGAGCAGTAGTCACTATATTTATATAGATACAAGTTATCAACTTGCAATAGGAAGAAGCTTCATCAAGTAAGCAATCATCACTATATAGAATCTAGTTAATGCTACACTGGTTGGGTGTAGTCGCTTGGTACCTATTAACTGGTATTCATTGTGTGCTTCATCAAGATGAGATTGCTCAAGTACTGTGGCTCACACACTTAGCAGAATTTCATAATGGAATAGATTTACCCTAAAAGATGATGTGCAAATGCAGACATCTGCATTTTTTAGGTATAGTAGGCATCAGTATGGAAATTGTGACCCTTGCATTCATGAAGGGTCTCCTGGGAGACCTTCTATACAAAATTCACAGCATGACATTTTTCAAACAGGATTTGCTACAACTATGTAGGTTTTTTCAAGGATTTTGTAGGTCAAAATATGGTACATGGCAAACATCCATTCAAATTACATGGGGGTACAGAGGAATGTACTATTATGTTGCATGCTAAAACTGGTGCACAAAGGGACATTTTAAAAAGCCATTTACCTTTGTTTGCACAGTTCTTGAGAAGTAAAGAATTATTTTTTTCTTCAGACAAATGAAGTGAACCAGGGTGATGCACTGGAGCACAGATTTGATTGTTTGTATCAGTCCTTGATGTTCCCTGTCACCCACAAACTTTCCGAAAGACTGCCACAGGTATCTCTCTGTCTCTCTCTCTGTCTCTGACTCTGTCTGTCTGTCTGTCTCTCTCTGTGTCTCTGTCTCTCTCTCTGTCTCTCTCTCTGTCTCTGTCTCTCTGTCTGTCTGTTTGTCTCTCTCTCGTATATACAGAGCATATATAGTTATGGAATATGATGACTTCAGTGGTATATGAAAATAGGCTGAAGTCTTGTAGTTGTATATACTGGCTTGTAAGTCAAGTCCAACTGCAAACCGCACCATGCTGACTGATCTGGGTCTGTGTACAACAAAGAAGGATATTACACCGGCAAATCACTTTGCAGTTGATCTGGACTTGTAGGCGAGTATGTTCGAGCTTTAATTTTTTTCAGTCTGAATGCTTTGACGTTTTCAGCAGGATGGTCAGAAAAGTATTGAAAGGAATTTCTTTGGAATTTATTAAAGGATGTTTGGTATTTATATGTGGTTATAAAACTTGTGGCTTGGGTTATCAAGCAGACCTGCCAACCCTTATGATTTTACTGCAAGTCTTACAAAAATTACCCTTAAAATATGGACTTGCGGCATGCAAGCAAAACTACGGAAAATAATTTGTTGCCGAGAAAATCTGGATAATAGGTTCATCTGTGTTTGATTTGGATCTGGGTTTCATATTAGAATTAATGAAATTAGTCAGGGA
>JAECUM010013345.1:0-66664 GCA_016617855.1 Megalonaias nervosa | reverse complement strand
GAGAAAGAGAGAGAGAGAGAGAGAGAGAGAGAGAGAGAGAGAGAGAGAGAGAGAGAAAGAGAGAGAGAGAGAGAGAGAGAGAGAGAGAAGATTCGTACGCATATTATGCAAAGAAGATATTACTCTATTTTGTCAACAAGTGAATAGTCACTGCCGATAAGGTGAGTTTCCTGCCATAAATGCTCAAATCCAGCCAAATGGTATTGTTACAAGCCAGGAATATTTGCTTGACCAAGCGGTGTCAAACCCTGGCGCAATTCCGCTAGATGTCATACGTTTACCCCAAAGTTCCAAAGACTTCTATACAACTTCAGTTGTAAATTAGAAAGCCCAAAGTGTCCATTCTATACATAAATTTTTCCCTAACCAATGCAAGACCACAGCTCTCACAACTTGCCAAATATCTACCAACCGCACATCTGCATGGTTTCTCTTCATCAACTTTCCATACCGCCAGCAGTTCACGCCGTAGAAACTCTACAACTATCCCCTAACACAGGGAACTATTTTAACTATGCCACCTTAGGCCAGTCAATCCATGGTTTCAAGGCACACTACGCCAGAACAACTGCTTCACATTTGCCACCATGGCGACATAAACTGTATATGTCAAGTCCCATCTTGTTTATTCTTTTGTGTAATTTACTGGTCTCCTACCGTAAATACTGTCACTGCAGTAACACCACCAATGTACACCACTAGATTTTAATACAGACTATGTCTCTTTCATGCGGTTTTGACCTAAATTCACTACAAGTGAAGCATGGCATCATGGAAACTCACTAACACTTCACTCCGTGATGTTTGCTCCTAGTAATTGGCTAATTATTTCTGGCTAAGGAATATTTCCATTGCACCGAATTCCAATAATCAAACAAGTAATCACACAAATCTAAGAATTCCTTAAATGGGGCGCTATAGCTAAATGAGCATACTCCAAATTTATTACAATATTATCAAGTTATGCACACTTAAAATATAACAATACATGTTTTGATACATGAGCAATATTAACAATCCCAGTACTGTGCTTCTGTCTAAACACATCTATGAACAGTATGGAATCACCAGCCTGCCACATAGTTGCATGAAGTAAAAATTAAAGACTGACGCCTTACTTAGAGCTGGGACAATCATAATATGATCAGCCTATTATTCTGGAAATGGTTAAAGATATTTCTGAGATGAAATAAACGAATCACAATTATGTCTGAGTGTACACCAACCCTCTTAGTCTGAACAGTTCATGTATGGCTTATTAATGTTTCTCTTCATTGTCATTTCACAAAACAATGGGTGTCACAGCTGGCCATGATGTCACATTGTCTACAGTTTCCATGTTGTGGTCAATAGTTATGTGTGTCCTTAGTTTACATGGATTATACAGAATATTTGCGTAAAAGTGTGCATCCTCGCTTGCATTGCTAAATTTCATATTCCTTAGAATTGATAATACAGTTCCCTCCTTGATACATCACCATTTGCTATTAATTTACTGCCTCAAACTGTATTTCTTTTCGATCTAAGATTGCCAGAACAAATGTCCTCGGTACGCGGTTCCATACCTGAGTCCTCGATATCCACCAAATACAAGAGTGTGTGTGTGTGTGTGTGAGATTTGGTTGTTTAACATAGTTTTAACAACTGTTCAGTCATATCGCTATGATGTCTGCAGTGGATTACAATTTTGATGCTCAGATTTACCAGCTAAGCTACAGTACTTCCATAAAACAGCTGGATCATTATGCAAAATTAGACTCCAGACACTGTTTCATAAAATGTAGGCAAAAGTCAAGTAGACACCAGACACTGTTTTACAGGCTATAGGCAAACTACAATTAGACAACAGACAGTTTTATAAGCTATAGGGAAACTACAGATAGACACCAGACACTGTTTTATAAGCTATAGGCAAACTACAAATAGACACCAGACACTGTTTTATCATCTTTGCTAGCCAAGGTTCTGATGCATTAACCCTATCAACACCTTGGCGGATCATACAGATATTTTGGGGCTTCGGGTCTATGAATTTTATCTGATACAGCAGCAATCCACCACATCCAATCAAAATCAAGTTGTTCAAATATGAACACTGTTCCTACAAGATTGAGACAAGGGGAGCACACAGCTGGAATGAACTTATAAATAAGCAATTTCCACAGCTGGTCTGTGTTTGTACAAAAACACACTTTCCTCAAATACAACTGTAATGGCTTCTCTCTGGTATATAGTCATACTTTCGATGTTAAACTTACAAAGTATCCTTTTGAAGCCAAGGGTTAACACATTAGAACCTTGGCTAGCGAAGATGCTGTTTTATAAGCTATAGGCAAACTACAAGTAGACACCAGACACTGTTTTATAAGCTGTAAGCAAACAAGTAGATAACAGACACTGTTTTGTAAGCTACTGGCAAACTACTTATAGACACCAGACACATTTTCTTAAGCTACAGGAAAATGACCAGTAGACATCAGTTTCATAAGCTTTAGGCAAACTACTAGTAGACGCCAGGCACAGTTTCACAAGCTGTACAAAAATAACCAGTAGACACCAGACACTGTTTTATAAGATGTAGGCAAACTACAAGTAGACATGGATACTGTTTTATAAGCTAAAGGCAAATTACGAGTTGACACCAAATACCATTTTAAAAGCTGTAGGCAAAAAAGTAGATACCAAGCACTTTTTTATATGCTATAGGCAAAGTACTGGTTGACACCAGACACCAGTTTATAAACTTTTGGCAAACTACTAGTAGACTCCAGACACCAGTTTCATATGCTATAGGCAAACTACTAGTAGACACCAGACACAGTTTCACAAGCTAAAGGAAAATAACCAGTAGACACCAGTTTCGTAAGCTATAGGCAAACTACTGGTAGTTGAAAATATATCTAATTTTTTAATTAATCATTATGACGCATGTATGATGAAATTAATTACTGAAAATTCAAGCATAGAGCATTATTCTGTAAGCATATTTTTAAAAACATATATTGTATAAATTTAATCATATGTTAAATACCGGTATCTATTATACACACTGTTTATGAAGCAATACTTACTGGTACAATATATAGATTCTTTTCCTTCATACACAGTCATACAGTACATCAAACAGTGACAGTGAACTCAGTATCTCACACAAGGCAACAATATACCATGACAGGTTCTTTCCTGTAGAATAAAAATATACAGTAAAAAAAGAAGCTCCAGCAATTTGTAAATCAATCATGGATTCTACACAGAATATTCAATTGTAATTCAATCATGGATTCTACCAGAATAGGACTTGCCTCTTTGGAAATCAATCATGGATTCTACAAGGAATATAGACTTTGCCTCAATTGTAATTCAGTCATGGATTCTACAAAGAACAGGACTTGACACATTTGTAATTCAGTCATGGATTCTACAAAGAACAGGACTTGACACATTTGTAATTCAGTCATGGATTCTATACAAGGAATAGGACTTTAATCAATTGTAAATCAATCATAGATTATATACAAGGAATACGACTTTAATCAAATGGAAATTAATCATGGATTCTATACAAGGGACTATGGACTTCAATCAATTGGAAATCAATCATAGATTCTATACAAGGAATAGGACTTTAATCAATTGGAAATCAATCATGGATTCTATACAATGAATAGGATTTGATTCAATTGTAAATTAGTCATGGATTCTACAAGGAATATAGAACTTGCCTCAATTGTAAATCAATCATGGATTCTACAAAGAACAAGACTTGCCTCAATCGTAAATCAGTCATGAATTCTAATAGGAACATAGAACTTGCCTCAATTGGAAGTCAGTCATGGATTCTACGAGGAATAGGGCTTTCCTTTGGAGTAAATCAATCATAGATTCTGTATGGAATATGGAACTTGCCTCAATTGTAAATCAATCATGGATTTCTACAAATAATATAGAGCTTGCCTCAATTGTAAATCAATCATAGATTCTAAAAGGAATAGGACTTGACTCAGTTATAAATCAGTCATAGATTCTACATGGAATAGAACTTGCCTCATTGAAAATCAGTCATGGATTCGACAAGGAATAGGACTTGTCTCAGTATATTCAGTTCTCCAGAGTTTAAGTCCAAATTGCATTCAATTTTTAAAATGAAAAATAAAAACTGAATTTCTTCAAGCTTTTGAAAATTACAGAGCAAACTAAAAGCTCTTATCTAATAGATACTTTTACATCTTAACAATTACAGATGAAATGATATACTGGTTAAGCAACTTACCTTCATGCTTTGTAAAATATTATTAGATATGAAAAGTAAGTCACTTACCTGGGTGCTCTGTACATATGAGGCATGAGTAAAGTCAGTTATCCAGGTTTGAATACAAAGATGAAATACAAACACCCCAGAACCACGCACCCTTAACAATAAACATACTGTTTTTACCATTAGATGGCATGGTTCTCTACCTAATCAATACCAACACCCCTGGACTATATACCCTTAATAATAATCATGTTTACCCTTAGATGGCATGGCTTTCTACTTAATCAATATGCCCAGTATTCAGCCTGTCATTCAGCTCACAAGCCATAGATGGCCTTTGTTAGAAATCTGTGTGTGGAAGATACAACTGAATCTTTCAAGTGTAAATGACTAATTGCAGTCTGTCTATGGTTGATTATTTGTTATTCCTGTTTAAGTGTGGTATCAAATGACAGTATCAGAGATAAAATCGGCTATTGATTATTGTTATATCTATTTGAGTGTGGTATCAAATGACAGTACCAGACATAATATCAACTACCAAATCAAATCATATCAACCAGAAAAGGTGTAGATCCTATCATCATAAAATACATATTGGCTTGTTAAGGGTTAATGATGTTTATTTAAAAACTAAATGATCCAAAAATGAACACAATGTTCTCAATTGCAAATTAAGGTCAATCCATCTGAACCATCTTAATTACAAGTACACAGACATTAATATGGGGCAGATCAGCAGTTTCGTACCCCATAGAGTGTCATATAACTGATCATCAAAGGCCTAGGCTTTGATTGGTGTATGACTTGGATCAGCATTGTGGTACCCCATGGAGTGTCATATAACTGATCATCAGGCCTTGATTCTGATTGGTTTAGGACTTGGATCAGCATTTTGGTACCCCATGGAGTGTCATATAACTGATCATCAGGCCTTGGTTCTAATTAGTTTAGGACTTGGATCAGTATTTTGGTACCCCATGGAGTGTCATATAACTGATCATCAGGCCTTGATTCTGATTGGTTTAGGACTTGGATCAGCATTGTGGTACCCCATGGAGTGTCATATAACTGATCATCAGGCCTTGGTTCTAATTGGTTTATGACTTGGAACAGCATTGTGGTACCCCATGGAATGTTATATAACTGATCATCAGGCCTTGATTCTGATTGGTGTATGGCTTGGGTCAGCATTTTGGTACCCCACAGAGTGTCATATAACTGATCATCAGGACTTGATTCTGATTGGTGTATGGCTTGGATCAGCATTTTGGTACCCCATAGAGTGTCGTATAACTGATTGTCAGGCTCTGATTCTGATTAGCTTATGACTTGGATCAACATGAAAAAAGATCTGATACCTTCCACTTTATTTATCTCTCATGGTATCTGTGCACCCTGTCTTTTTTATCATATGTACTCACTTATAAGTCGAGTCAAACTGCAAACAACAAAAGATTCTGATTTGCCATAGCATAATATGCCTGCAGATCAAGATCTATGGGATTTGTTCTTATGATAACTCCTATCAAACTGCACAAACCCAGATCTGCTGGTACATTATGTGACAGACTATTATAGTTGATAGACTATTTGGAAATACTATCATAATGTATTCTAAAGACTGTAGATAGGAATTTTAACAGACTAGATGGAAAGGCTATTATAGTTGACAGAATAGATGGAAAGGCTATTATAGTTGACAGAATAGATGGAAAGGCTATTATAGTTGACAGACTAGATGGAAATGCTATTATAGTTGACAGACTAGATGGAAAGGCTATTATAGTTGACAGAATAGATGGAAATGCTATTATAGTTGACAGACTAGATGGAAATACTATTATAGTTAATAGACTAGATGGAAATGCTATTATAATGCACTGTAAAGAATGTATATATGAAAGTTGATAAATTAGAATTCTGAAGTTTAGTGCTCCAAGGATGAACTTGTCTTAGTGATTTCCAATTCTCCCTTCTCCTTCTGTGTCCCCTGCCCCATTTTCTTTGCTTGCTTTCTTTTTTGCTGTGTCAAGTTATCCCTCAGGAAAAACTAAATAATATCAGTGTAAATTAAAGAAAACTGCAACAAAAAAAGCACTCATGATTAGTGATATGTCATTTGATGATGGAATGTCATCTTTTCTGTAATTTACACTAAAAGTCTTTGCCTACTATATACAGTAATACATACCATATGCACTCACTTTTAAAACTTAAAACTTCAAACAACAAAAAAGATCCTGATTTACCATAGCATAATGCACCTGCAGATCAGGGTCTATGTTATTTGTTCTACTGATTACTCCTTAAAAACTGGACAGACCCAGATCTTCTGGTGCATTATGCAACAGCAGATCTGGTTCTGTACAGTTTGCATTTGGACCCATCTTATAAGTGAATATGTACAGTGTATCTATATTTTTCTAACTTGATTTTGAAATAATTGTAGCATTGTACTGCTGTACCCATACTACTGGAATTAGTCCTATGTCCCATGGATGGCAATGGTACATAGACAATTTAACAGTAGTGTGACCTTATCTATGTTCAATACATGAAAATATTGAATAGTAACAATAATGCAATTAATGAATGGAAACCAATTTAATGTATATAATAATTATATTTACTATCTAATATTATGTAGTTTATACATAAAGTTATTAATCAGCAAGACCTGATATCTTAATATGGCATAAATTTTTGCATGGCTAATATTTACACCGATTTTAGCTGCCAACATCATCAAAATACTGGACAACGGTCAACATCAACATTAATATTTACATTATTTACAGCAAACAACCAACAAATATTTGGCCCAAGAGAACAGAGATCAACTGTAGACAACTTGACCCTGGTAAAACAGTGGGCATTTCCAATAAGAAAAATTCATTGCTCTCGAGAAATTTAGCTTCATTTCTCTTTGTGCCATTCAATCTGCTATACAGTCATGGAATGATGAAGTCATATACAGTAGTCATTCAATGATCACCACTACAGAATTAAGATCACTGACAATTCATAACTATATAACACTCCCATTCAGTTCTATGTCTGCAAAGTATATGCTTGGTGTCCTTTTGTTTGGAGTACTCTACGCCCAGAAAACTTTAGATGCTGCAGACCTTTTCTATTATTCATTATACCCATAATTTAGGAAACCTCAAAACAGACATTGAAGACAACGGCATCCAACATACATCTATAAATTAGATGAATGATGGTGCAACACAAGTTATGACATTTATAATGCTGATAGTGATACAACTAACTGGTTCCCAATGATCCTGTTATGAACAAAAAAAGAAAAGAAAAAAGAGGGCACTTATTTTCACAATTAAAATATTATAAAATATACCTGAATAAGTTAGACTACCCAACAATGGTGAAAACATATCTAATCATCCTGTGTTGATGCACCATAAAGCACAAAGCCAGTCAACCAAATCTGATTTGCATATGTTATTACTGTTCAATGAACTGCAAGAATATGCTGTACAAAAAAGGAAAGAGATAGAAATAGCGAGAGAGATGACAGGTTTCACAAAATTAAAGACTATGGGCAACAGTTAATGAAGCAAATCAACTTAACATTACAATTAAGACCTCTCATGCCCTAACTGGCACAAGTAATACATTACAAATGCAAGGAATTACTTTTAAGAATCCATTACTAATTAGTAGGGTCTCTTTTTGTCCAGAAGCAACATGTCAATTTCCTCATTACAACTTTTACATGGATTTTTTATTCAGATAGCTTAATCTAACATGAAATTAGCACTAAATTAAATACAGATTTGGTAAAAATAGATAACATGAAATTAGCACTAAATTAAATACAGATTTGGTAAAAATAGATAACATGAAATTAGCACTAAATTAAATACAGATTTGGTAAAAATAGATAACTGTAGTGAGCACAATGTTATGAAGATAAATGCAGCCAAATCAAAAGCCAGATAGTCAAGCAAGAGTAAAAGGTGAGAAAAATTATTTCAGAGTAATGATAAAAGGAATGGATATACAACAGTCTGAAATGAAAACTACTTGGCATCATGATAGACAATATCTTGTGCTGGAAAATACAAGCTGATAAGGTCATTAAAAAAGTCAACTCACAGCTTTATCTCTTGAACAGAATAAACTCTTATCTCCCTTAAAATACAGAAAAATATTCTACAATGCATATATCATGTCATACCTAGAATATTCTTGTTCCATCTGGGGTAATAGTGGTACAGAAAATCAGGAAAGATTACTGAAATTTCAAAACAGAGCAGCTAGAGTTACTCGTGATGCTGATTTTGATACACCATCAACAAATCTCTTTAAAACCCTAAAGTGGCTTCCATTTCAACAGAGAACTCAGTTTCAAAAGGGTTTACTAGTCTAGATATACATGGATTGGCTCCTGATTATCTTAAATGTAACTTTTAAATTTATTGAAAATGTACATATGTATGAACTAAGATCCATCTCAAACAAGTTATATTTACCTAAACCAATTTCAGAGTTTTATTAAAGAAGAGGTTTGCTTTTCTGGAGCCAAACTATGGAATTCCATATCACCCTAAAAAGTTATACACTTTAAATCATTGTTATATTATGTACTTTTAAATCATTGTTATATTATGTACTCACCTTTAATGTTTCACACAGGATCACTACTAATGTTTGCATGAATCCTGTATGTATTCATCCTTAAAGCCTTGTGGATATTTTATTGTAGCAGTAGATCAATTGTCTAATTGTCTAGTTTGTCAATAGCATTCATTGTCTAAAGATACTTCATCTTGCAAAAATTGTGCATTTTATATATATATATATATATATATATATATATATATATATATATATGCAATTGTAATTGTAGAAGGCCTCATGGAAGATTGGTCAGTTGACCAAATAAGCTTCTTGTCTTCTTCATTACATAAAGTCATTATTATTAGTAGTAGTATTATTAGTAGTAGTATTAGTAATAGTAGTATACTGCAGACTTCCTTTGAATTGTTCAATGCAAAGCCAATAATGCTGCTAAAGTTCAATCATAGATTATAGGGAGAAGGCATTTTGTAGAATAACGTAGGCATGTACTCTGGAACATCTTTGATACATTTGAAAACCAGCACTGCTTTCAACAAATTTATTCTCTCATATATTTTTAGCCATTTAATTCTGCATGTGAACATGTCTGACAATGATGCATCAATGGGGGACATAAAGAATCAACAGAGTTGTTTGTTTCTGAAGCTTGTGAATTCTGTCTAGTTGTTGAACTAGTAGAATTTCTCATATTGTTGAACAGTAGTCAGTCGTTGGAAGTATTGTACATAAGCATTATAGCAAAGAATTCTTGAGTCCTTTGTCAGGTACTTTTATATTCTATTAAGCAAAAAAATTCTAGATGTGAAAGACCTACACACATTGTCTACTTGTTTCTCCACTTTAGACTTCTGTCAAAAATTACTCCTAATAGCTTCTCATCATTTACATTTTCAACTGCCTTATTATTAAATGTACAGTAATGTGTCTTTCTTCTTTAGCTTTTCAAGTTTTTATATGTTCCCATAAACATCCATTTTGTCTTAGATTCACCTATTACCATCTTATTTTATTTTGACCACTCCTCAATTACATAATGTCTGAACTTAGTTTGCATTCAAGGGCATAGACACTGCTACTTGGTGATAACATTGTTGCATCACCTGCAAACATGTCAGTATTTGTATGTTGAGTACAGAGTGGTGTGTGTGGGATTTGGATTTTTAACATAGCTTTAACAACTTGTGGGCAACAAAATGCATGCTAGTGGGCAGTAGTACAGGTCCTTTGGATCCATACGGGATGGAATAAGATGCTCCCGCACCCACGAGTCTCCCAACTATGGGTAAAATAGTGTGATGATAGCACGACATCACTGGGCAGAAGTCTTCCTCAATGAAGTCAATGGCCATGGTAGAATGGTTCCAAGATGAGCTCAATGACCATGTGCTCAGGGCCAGGGCATGCCACATTACACGTATATCAGTGGATTTTGGCTGTGGTGATCTAGTCTGGAGGGGGATGGGCTCTGCCAGGCTGTATTTTGCCCTTGACACACCACATGAAGACAACTAACAATTCTTCCATACCGGATTGGTTGCAGCCCGGATCAACAATGACCGCACCTTCCACTGCACACCAGAACGGAGGTGACAAGTATGCTACTGGTGCCCCCACTACCAAGATCCGTGGGAGAGACAACATCATCATTGGTACATGGAACATTAGAACACTGAGAGCTGTGGGAAAGTTGAAAGAACTTACACATGAGTTGGAGAGGTACAACTGGAACATTATTGGTCTCTGTGAAGTGCGCTGGAAAAACTTTGGTGAAACAACAACAGATGAAGGGCATAAGCTCTACTTCAGCAGAAGAGGGGACAAACAAAGTCATGGCACTGGATTTCTTGTCCACAAGGGCTTTGTGAACAGCATTATCGGTTGCTGCCCAGTCTCAAGCAGGCTCATTACCATCTGCCTGAGGGCAACTCCCTTCAACATCACAATCATACAGGCCTATGCACCCACATCTGACTATGATGACAATAAACTGGAGAATTTTTATATCCAACTGCAACATGTCATTGACAACTCACCCAAGAAGGACATTCTGTTTGTACAAGGATACTGGAATGCAGAGGTGGGAAATGATTCACAGACAAACTGGCAAAGCACCTGTGGACCCTTCTGCAATGCAGAAACAAATGAAAGAGGACTCAGGCTCTTGGAGTTTGCTGCCTACAACAATCTTGTGCTAGCCAACACATTCGGCCCTCACAAAGCATCTAGAAGATGGACCTGGCACAGTCCAGATGGACAACATCACAACCAGACTGACTACATCTTGGTGAAAAAACGATTCTGCACAGGACTGAATATCGCCAGAACACGAAGTTTTCCAGGAGCAGATATTGGAAGTGACCATGATTATTAGTGACAATGTTTCACCTCCACCTGAAAATGATCAAAAAGCCAAACCAACAGAATCAAATTTGACCCTGAAAAATTGAAAGATCCAAAAGTCACAGAAGCCTTCCAAGCAATGATAGGTGGTAAATTTGCACCTTTGAAAACCCTGGACAGCCAAGACAATGACCTAGAGTCCTTAACATCCACATTCAACACAGCTGTGACTAGCACAGCTAGCAAGATCCTTGGCAAATATCATCGAACAAAGAAACCTTGGGTCACGACAGATGTCCTTGAACTATGTGACAAAAGAAGAGAACTGAAAAAGGGAAAAAGAGATAATGAAGGAGCTAGAAATTAGATAAACAACAACAGGAAAAGCATGAAAAAGGCAAAGGAATCCTGGATAGAAAGACAATGCTGCAAAATCGAAGACAGTCTGAGTAGAATGACAGCAAAATGGCATATCAACTGGCGAAAGATCTCAAAATCCATAAACAAGGGAAAACTACCACTATCCAAGATAAATCAGGAAAATGCCTCACAGAAGATCAAGACATCCTCAAGCGATGGATAGAATATTGCTCAGAATTGTACAATCATAAGACCCAAGGAGATCCAGCAGTACTAAATTCCCCTCAGGCAGAAGAAATTGATGACAACCCCATTCTTCGTGAAGAAGTAGAAATTGCAGTTAGGTCACTAAAGAAAGGAAAGTCAGTCGGCATTGACAACATACCAGCAGAGCTCATTCAAGCAGGAGGAGAAGAGATAGTCACAGTCCTATCAACAATCTGCAACAAGATATGGTAGACAGGAGAATGGCCCACCACATGTACTCAATCCTTGATCATCGTGCTCCCCAAGAAAGGAAACCTACAGCTATGCCAAAACTACAGAACCATCAGTTTGATGAGTCACCTGAGCAAAGTCATGCTGAAGATAATTCTCAACAGACAGTAGCCTCAAGCAGAGAAAATTATTGCTGAAGAGCAGGCAGGCTTCCAAGCAGGAAGGAGCACCACAGAGCAAATCTTCAATCTCAGACTCCTTTGCGAGAAATACCTTCAGCATCAGCAGAATCTATACCACGTCTTTATAAATTTCAAAATGGCCTTTGATAGGGTATGGCATGCAGCCTTATGGGCAACTATGAGAAAGTACAACATCAGCTCAAACCTGGTGCAGGTTGTTGAGCACCTCTATGACAAAACCACCAGTGCTGTTCTCATCAATGGCAACAGAGGAGACTGGTTTTGAACAACAGTTGGAGTCAGACAGGGATGTATACTGTCACCTACACTCTTCAACATTTTCCTGGAAAGGATCATGGAGGATGCCTTGCATGACCACAAGGGCACTATCAGCATCAGAGGAAGAACAATCACCAACTTTCACTTTGCAGATATTGATGATTTAGCAGGAGATGAAAAAGAACTGGCTGACTTGGTTGAGTGCCTCGACACAACCTCCACAGCATACGGTATGGAGATTAGTGCCGAAAAAACCAAACTGATGACAAACAACACCAATGGCATCAGTGCAGAAATAAAGGTCAGTGGACAGAAGCTGGAAAGAGTCACAAACTTTAAGTACTTGGGATCAATTATCACAGACGAGGGCTCCAAATCAGAACTACTCTGCAGGATTGCCCAGACAACAGCAGCAATAACAAGGTTGAGACCAATGTGGAAAGATACCCACATTGCTTTTGGTTCCAATAAAGCTGATGTGCTCGATTGTCATATCTATCTTTCTGTATGCTTGTGAAACATGGACACTCACATCAGATCTACAAAGAAGGATTCAAACCTTTGAAATGAGATGCTATGCAAAATCTCGGACATCTCATACATTAGAGAACTGGTTGCAATGACAACCGTGTTCCTCCAATGACCTCTTGGGTTAAGGGATTGATGATGATGATGATGATGATGATTAACAATTTGAGTCATATTGCTACAATGTCTGCAGTGTGGCAGTTTATTGTGATGTCTAGCTCTGGGGCAGCATGCTGCAGACATGTGGTATCATGTCCCATCAAGTCACATTATCCCGATACCAGGGTGACCAGTCCTAAAACTTTACCACTTAATGCTCAGCACCAAGCCAGGCAACTTCTAGTACCATTTTTCTAAGTCTCAGCTATGATTCATCTGGGGTTCAAATCTGTGACCTCCCGCATCTGAGGCAGAGGCTCTAACCACTTAGGCCACCGGAGCGGTCAAGTACAGAGTGGTAGATCATTGATAAATAAAAGAAAGAGAAAGGGACCCAGAACACAGCCTTGTGGAACACGTTGCCTAATATAACTGGGGGTAGAGTGGATATTTCCATAGAGACTTGTTGATTCCTATCACACAAATATGAAGTAAATGAATTTCTTGTATGGTCATGAATTCTGTAACAATGTCGTTTACTTATGAGAATGTCATGTGAAACTAGATCAATGGCATTCTTACAATTAAGAAATATTATACCAGACAAGTTACCATTATTCATTTATTCCAGCCATTGATTAGTTAATTTTTGTAACAGCTGTTTAACATGAAGTCTCTTAGTTAAAGAAAAGGGGATATGTATTCAAGTAGTTATCAACCTGTTTCTCTACATGTTTTTCAAACATCTTTGATAAAGCTGGCAGTATAGAAATGGGTCTACAATTTCCAGGATCATTTCTACATCTTTATTTAAAAATTGGAGTAATTTTAGCACACTTTAGTTAATTTGGGAGACACCTGAATAAGGTTAGTCTAGTAACAGACCATGCACCATGCTATAACTGGCACTGATAGTTGTAGGACTTTAGGTCCCACATCATCTGTACCATGTGATGTTTTTGTGCTGATTTTGTTAAGATTGTAGAGAATGTCACTTTCACTCAGACACAATATCTAGGGCAAATTGTAGATCATCAGGAACTCTAGCCTTTACAATAGTTAGGATGGGTTCAAGTCAGGAATACAACCATTTTGTTCACTGTCAGAATATATACCTTCTATATCGGTAAAGAATTTGTTAAACATGTCAGCTATATACTGTATTGAAGACAACACTATCATTTTAACTGAACAGTTGGAATGGAGTGCTTTTAGATGGGTTGGGCTCATCAGATAATGCCACAAGGAGTTTGATTCTTTAATATTAGTTGCATAGTAATTTATCTTAAATTCATTTACTAAAAAGTTTAATTTACTTTGCCATTTTCTATAGCTTCTACAGTATTAAGAGCCTGAGATAAAGAGAGAGAGAGAAATGGTGGGGGGAAGTTCAGCTAATAGTGACTCTAATAATGATAATAATAATAATAATAATATTTTAGAGATGGTAACACAATTAGCTGAAGAACTAATCTACCTTGAGGCCCTCATGCAAATGAATTTATTTATTTTAGCTGCATCTCTGAAGTCACTGGATATATTAGGTTTGGAAGAAGGAAATAGAGTGGGCACTTCTAATCTCAACTGGAATGCTATTCCAAAGTTCCAGAGTATTGGAAACTTTTTGAATAATTTCTTATTTGGTTTGGGAATTTTATACTGCTTGGTAGACATGGATCACAGGTGGGGAGCATAACCAGGTAGCCTATAATGGAACAGTGATTGTAAATATTCAGGAGCACTATTATTGGATATCCTGTACATTAATTTGGCTTTTCTCAACAGGTTTCAGTCTTTAATAGGTAATATCTTTAACTAATACCAGCTAAATTTTCCTTACTTTCTTTCTGGATTGATATTACCCCAAATGCTCGTTTTTGAAGATGTGCCAGCTTTGCTATGTTTTTATCATAAATTTGAATTACCCCATACTGTATCACAGCAGTCCAAATAGGGTTGTATGTAACTGTTATAAAATAGTTTTCTGTGCCTTTCAGGGAGAAAATGTTTTATCCTACTGAGAAGCCATAAACTTGAATTAACTTTTTTACTGATATCTTTGATATGTCCAGTACATGATAGGTAATTATCTACCAAAACACCAAGTAGTCTATGATGACAGACCATTTGCAAATTTTTATCCTTCATGTCAGACACAGTTCTCTTTACAATTTGATTTATGCTGCATGTCAACAACAGATGCTTTTCATCTATACTATTGCAATTAAATTTACAGAATCTAGGGTGCCTAGAAGTTTTATTTTATCATCAAGTTTAATAAAGTTATTAACTAGAAGCACCTGATATAACTTATTTTGACTTTTGAGTACAAGTTGTAATGTGTGTGTGTGATTTGGATTTTAACGTAGCTTTAAAAATTTTCAGTCATATTGCTACGATGTCCACAGTGTGGCAGTTTTATAGCTATGTATAGCACTGGGACATGTAGCATGATGTCCCACCCAGTCACATTATCCTGACACCAGCCTGACCAATCCTAACACAAACCTCTTAATGCTGAGCACCTAGCAAGGCAGCTGTTAGTACCATTTTTATAAGTCTTTGGTATGACTCGACCAGGCTTTGAACATGCAACCTCCTGCATCCAAGGCAGATGCTCTAACCACTAGGTCACTGGAGTGGTTCCAAGATGTAATGAAAAATTGCAGTGAAAGTGTAGCCTGTGCTGACTGAGAACAATAATGAATCAATGGCATACGTCGGTGTAAACCACTTTACTCCTTTTCTATCTGTAACTCAAGAATAAAACTTATACTGGTATATTCTAACAGCAGTAAAAAATGTCAAGATATTACTTTTATTTGAATACCTTTTCACTTTATCCATTTTCCTCATTTTATTAAGAAATGACAACTCATATTAGGAGATAATTTTGATAACATTTGATTTCATGTTGTAGGTTTACTTTAAAAAATGAACTGTTACAAATAGACTAAGATGTACAGAAGGGTTTAGGCCTTATGCTGATGAAAGTGACATTTTGAGTATGGAATAAGAATGAGGAACCAAAAACCATCCCTTTATTACAATACCGAATTTCCACTTTGAAAATCTCTTCCATTGGTAATAAAGAGTCAAGTTAATAGTCCCTGGAACATTTAACATTTTGTTCCTTTGATCTCATGTGCTAGTGCAGTGATTGCAGACTTCATTTGGATAACAATTTGGAGTAAAACATTCAAGTGCTAAAGCAGTGATTGGGAACTTCATTTGTATATCAACTGAGAGTCAAACATACATTTATAACAAGGGCATAAATACCCATCTCTACATTTATAAAAATGGCTTAGGATTGGTCACAAATGATATTTGGGTACTATACACAGTTATCTCAAATGGCAGTACCTGTACACACACAGATTACAGTTTGATGATTACAAGCAAAAACCAAAACAAGAAAACTACAAAGAGAAGCTTTTATTACTTAACAAAACACAAAAACTTTGTTATGTAATGTTCTTTATTGACAAGATGCAACCTAGTTTACCTAGTCCACTGTGAGTAGTATTGAACTTGCCTGGTGCATTGATACACAAACCTGGCAAAAGAAACATTAATTTTCGAGACAAGATATTCAGGAAAAATAACTTTCATTACAATATAAATGATCAGAATGGAGAGAAGTTTGTTTCTAAATGTCCAGATATCAACATTAATGATGGTATCTTTTCATTTGAATATGGTACTGATTTTTTTTAATTTGGAAAAATGGGCAATAAATCCTGACCAGATAGACTTATCTTGTACATGGAGCAAATCGCATAAACTTTGACCTGTGGTGAGGTTTTAAAATCATGTCCAATAACTCTAACTACTTACATCAAACATGCAACACTATGGCAAGCCATTGCAGGGAAGCAAAACAAAATTTAACTTTATCAGAAAATGATTTTGTATGATAGCAAAATATTTGTATTGCATAAGAAAAACATTTTCTAATTAAAGAACAACAGGGTTGCATTTAGGATTTGGTAAATGTGTGCACTTGTCCCCACAAAAATCTAAATAAAGGAGGGGGCAATGTAGTGATAAGGTTGGGGGCCTACTAGTATGGTATAAAAATATTCACCAGATTCAAACAGAGCAATAGAAAGCAAGTGTGTTAAATGTATATCTACATGATATACATTTAACACACTTACTTTCTATTGCTCTATTACACATCTGTTTATTACAGTACAACACTTACTGCATATTATGTGTTCTGTATATTACAGTATAACACTAAATACCTGTGTGTTCTGTATATTATAGTATAACACTTAATGCATATAATGTGATCTGTATATTACAGTATAGCATTCCATACATATCATGTTTTCTGTATATTACATTATAATATAATATTTAATGCATATATTGTTTACTGTATATTGTGGTCTAACACTCAATACTTATGTTCTGTATATTATAATGTAACACCTAATGCACATCATGTGTTCTGTATATTACAGTATAACAATACATGTACATGTCTGTTCTGTATATTACAGTACAACACTTAATGCATATAATGTGATCTGTAAATTACAGTATAACACACCATGCATATCATGTTTTCTGTATGTTCCATTAAAATATAATATTTAATGCATATACATGTATTGTGTAGTGTATATTAGAGTATAGCATTCCATGCATATCTGGTTTCTTTATATTACATTATAATATAATATTTAATACATATATTGTGTACTGTTTATTATGGTATAACACTCAATTCTTGTGTTCTGTATAATACAATGTAACACCTAATGCACATCACATGTTCTGTATATTACAGTATAACACCTAATGCATATAATGTGTACTGTGTGTTATGGTATAACACTAAATATCGGTGTTCTGTATATTACAGTGTAACACTTAAAACTGAAACCAAAATCTTGTGTTTTCTAATAGTATTTTCTATACACTTACGTTTAAAGAATCAAGCCAATAGGATGCAAATTGTATCACTCCACTGTCCATTATTATATCTTAAACTGTCACATATTTACTGTGTGTCACATGATATTTGTCATGCATGTAGTTTTAATATTACATGCAGTTTCAAATCCTGAAACATGCCTGTCAAGGGTTGATGTCCTGAAATTAGTATTTCCAAGTGTGGTGGAAATTTCTTGGCATAATTTTTATTTACACCTGAAAACTATCTCATTTTTTCATTTATTTTCAGTCATGGTGAATATTTTTCCAGTCTGAATTGAAAGAGTATATTTTTTATTAATGTTGGATGGGCCCTAAATTTCAGTGCTGCCATATTTAGTCTTATCCTGACTAGCATCAGTTGATATGTGAGTAACCTGAGGATTTGTTTGTTCATTGTCACTGTGCCTACTGACAGAAATATTGTCACTGACTTATTTGAAGTATTGCAGAAAAATAATGAAAAAGTGAATTGTATCTCCTATTGCCATTTAAAGCATTGTCCCACCAACCTAGTCTCAGCATCAAACATGTGCTCTTTTGGCCTTTATTAGTAGCAAATCAGAATTATGTAAGTGACACAGGAAATATGTGATGTGATTCACAACTACACAAGGACAATAGAGTGACAACTGGGAATTTTACATAACAAATACATATAAAAATAGCATATTCTTCACGAAATAATGTGCACAATTCTTATTTTTTTGCATGACTTTGCCTTCATAGAATTCAAACTTTCGCAGGAAATGTAACATCTTTTTTTAGATTTTCATGCTCACGTATCCTAAATGCAAACCTGAAACAGTGGGGTTTTTTTTCAAATTGCAGAAATGTCTGAATTTTAAATAATTTAATATGACCATGCAATATTAGAAAATGATTTTACAATAAAATGTGTATTAAAACAGCTTTCTGAACAACAGTCCTTTTAAGGAACTGATGCTCTTACTGTCCAAATAACTTTTAATACGAATCTGTAAGTCTGTTTTTCATGATGTTTCATGGCCTTTAAACTGCATAGTATTGAAACCATCTTCAACATTCATGATAAACTCCAGCCTAACAAATTTGGAAACAAAAATATTTTTGTATATTCATGCTAATATGATCAGAAAATACCTGTTAAAGTACAGTGCTAATTTCTCAGTAATGGCCTTTGACCTCAAACCTGCAAATGGATTGTAGATCACTGAGCTTGTCACAGAAACTCATTATATGTACATGTGAAGTTTGGTTAGATTTGTAATTATTATTTTGGACAACTAGACCTGTGGATGAACTGTGTGCCAAATTTCATGACGTTGCTCAAGGTTGTTCATCAGAAGAAGTGATAACCAACTTATGCAAATGGATGGATGGACGCTAAACAAACGATAACAGGCCATCACATAAGCTCTTTCATTAAAGCTACTAACCACTACTTTGGAGACCAACTGTCATACACATGTAATGAACTAGAAGCAAAATGCTGGAGAATGTATGCAAGAATGCAAGAAATTTTACAAAATGCTGACTGGAGAATTCTTCATAAAAGATCATCTGTCAACAGTGGCCTTTTACAGCGAGAGTAAGTGGAAATTAAATAAAACAAATCTAAAATACCAAGCCCATACTAAAAAGTAAATGAATAATTAATAAATGCTTGAAATACTGTTTTATATAACAACAGTTGCAACAATATTTAAAATGCTGAAAATCTTCTCTCCAATAAAGGAGTCCTGGCAATGGGATTAAAAAAGGAATAAATCCTGGAGATGCAACACATACTGTCATATAAGACCCAATTTGTATTCTAATACACAAATTAGCTTTGTTATAAAATATGAAACAGCCTTGAGAGACCTCATTAAAGTATTTCTCTCAAAACAAGTTAAAATGCAAAAAATTAAAAGCAAGATTATAAAAACCTGAGTTCTCATTGAGAGCTGTAGTTGTTTGAAGATTATATTCCACATCAATGAATACTGGTATAAAATGCATGTTATGTAAAATCTTAATTGTATGAGATCCCACTGCTGCAACAGTTTTTTTCCTTCTAACTTCTACAAATCAAACATTGGAGAAAAGTCAGAAATGGCTGGAAATTGTTCATACAGATTAGACCGTAAAAAAGTTCTTCATATTAAGCATGATATCAGTGAGCAGTGTTTTAGTTTTCTCCTGGTCTTCACCAAGGGAACTGTACACCCTCTTGATGATTTCCTCTCCATCTTCTCTACGAAGCATGTCACAATATACCTCAGCTACAAAGAAAATGCAAATACAAAATAAATAAAAATATATAAAAAAAATATAAAATATATATATAAATATAAATATATAAATTAGTCCACTGATGGAGATTCAGTTATCACAGCCCCTCTTATTATAAAATGACCACACTTTACAGGAATTGAAATAACTAGTTCAGTTTCTCTGACATTCATGTTTCTAATCTTCACCAAATATCAGTACTGCTCAAGTGGCCTAGTGGTTAGAGTGTCTGCCTTGGATGCAGGAGATCACAGGTTCGAACCATGTCTGAGTCATACCAAAGACTTATAAAAATAGTACTAACAGCTGCCTCACTAGCGACCCTGACCTTTAGGTATGTACATGACTGGTATACAACACACCATCTACTGATGACATACTTCGGTCAGGTTTCATGAAAAATTCTTTAGTGGTTCAAAAGTTGAAGCCTTGACAAGGAATCCAGTCAAAAAGTTATATTTCAATTGACATGGCATTGACCTGGACATAGGGCGTTTCTGGTACAAATTACATTTTCTGATCCTGGTGAAATATTTATGTTCCCAAGAAATAGCTTCTGTGGTTCAAAAATTGCTGCCTGGACATTAAATCAGGTAAAAGAGTGTCCACAAGACTGAAGTAGGAAACAACTGTGGTACATGACACACTACCTAGTCTTGATTTATACCAAAATAAAGTTACAGTTTGTACAAGAAAATGGGTCACAGTGACATTTCCTTTGCAGTGACCTTGGTCACTAATGACCCGATATAAAACACAAAGTCTGGTGATGATATTTATCTAAAATTTTGGCCATATTTCTCCAGATTTGAAAAGCTCTGGCTTGAATAAGCAAATGTTAATGGATGGAAGGACATGCAGACAATGCCATCATGTGATTCACCCAAAACAGGAAAGGCATGTAATAAAATTAAAAATAGCTATTAGGTGAGAAGTGATTACATTTACTAACCATTCACAGTAGTAAGATTGCATAGAATCCAAGCTGCCACATATTGGGCTTCTTCTTTGGGAATAGCCTCACTCTCTAGAAGTGTAAAGACTGGCAGCAGTGAAGTGTAAGACATTTTTCTTTTTGCCCGAACATCCCATGAAAACATGACTTTCCTGACCTCTGCCAGAACATCAAATGGGGAAATATTTTCATCCAGCCATTTATCCAGTTGGAATGATAACATGTGCAGCAGTATACAAATACAACGGATAGATGTATCGACATCATGTTTCTCATCACTGTACTGCAGCATCAACCTGGAGTAAGAAAGAAATAGAAAAGAACTGGTTATAAATATAATATTAAATACAGATATTCCTTCTAACAATCTTGTGAAGCATAGAAAATTCACTTATATTCTCACACTTCAAATCTGCATCTACATGGCCTGGGGACAAATAAGTAATACAGTTTTCTTGGCAGCCATTTTGTACCCAGTCAGGACAAGATGAGTTGTTTTCCTGAACTCTGCATGTATGACTTACTACACACAGTCATTCCACGATGTACTTACAATGCAGGGTTTGATGTCAATATGTGAGCAATACTGGAGTTACAGTTGGGATGGGGTTAGAGGGGTGCTGATGGATGGATTTATAAAAGCCCATTCCACTAAATGAGGTATTAAAAGAAATGCAACATTGCTATTCCATTGCCACACCCATAGCAGGATGATGGACATTTGAGTGCCTTTTAAGAAGTCAGGTGATGACAACACAACCCAGACTGACCTCACTCCCATGATGAAATCTTCATTCATGAGCTGGGTCCTCAGGCTCTGTACATCTGAGACGTTACTCTGTGAAAATAAAGCAAACAGCAATTACTGATGGGCTTCATTTTGTGCACCAATAAATAAAATCACATTTATAACACTCAATATAACTCATGAAACATTGAAAATAAAACAACCAGCAATTACTACAGTAATGGACTTTATTGTATGCACCAAAAAATAAGATCACATTTATAACACTCAATATAACTCATGAAACTCTGTACATCTGACACATTACTCTGTGAAAATCAAGCAAGCAGCAAATACTGATACTTTATTGTGTGCACCAATAAATAATATTGAATATCAATCCTATTTTCTTCTTACTCTAATAATGGATTTTTGCAAAAGATAAGGTTAAACATATTTTGGAAATACCCTAAACTGATAATTGTTCTGCTCTACAGTTATTAAGTATTACTGAAAGCAGGAATAGTATAAGGTTGTGTGCATTTGCAACAAAGTAAAAAGGAGAAAATGCTGATGTACCTACTTTCATGTACTGAAACAGACATTGCTTTATATATGAAAGTGGCTGCTCCCAAGTGTGCAAGAACCAGTGTAAACTAACTTTAGCAGTTAACAAAACAGGGAACATGAATTCTGCATGAGTAGACAACAATAACCTCTGAAAGTGCAATAAATGAATCATAAAATATTTATAAAAATATATATAAAAGATTGGTTAACTTTTTTTTCCAATTTACCTTAAAAATCCAGAATTGAAAATGACTAAGTAGAGCTAGCAGTCTTTTGAGAGGGGGATATCTGAATTAAGGCCAAGCTGTATACTCTATAACACAAATAACTCCCAACAATCATGTATCAAAAAATGGTATTTAATGCTATTTTAACAATACCTAACATATAAAAGGCTCTTTTAGATAACCATGATAACTAGTGAGGAAAACATGGAAGATTTTTTTTTTTTAAATTCAAACCCATACAAAGTACAAAATTGCAGAGCAGAACCAAAGTCATCCAATTAAGTATTTGATTTCATGGATGACTAATGTAGTTGCAGTCTGTAGTTTGAATGCAACAACTTATGCAGTTGAAATACAGCTATGCTGCTTCAAACAGCATGGATCCTGACATTTTAGCAGCAGTGCAGGAAGACATTATAAATATGAAAACAGAAATTTTAAGTACTCTCAAAGAGGATTCACTGAAATAAGCAAGCTTATGAAAATAAAAGAAAATGCCAGGAGAGAAAATAATAATTCCAAGCCCACCCAGAATATCAGGAAAAACCCCACAGTCCCTCAAGCTACAGTGGAAAACTCTCTACCACACAATGTCACAAATAGCAATAAAGGGTCTTCATATCTCAAGCATAACAGCTATAGGTTTCGTAATAACACTGGATTCTACCAAAGACAGAAGAAAACATCAAGGACCATGATAATTCCAGAAAAAACACTCTCATAATTGGACACTCCATTATTAAATATGTAAATGAAAGAGGTCTGAAACCTTGGGTTAAGTATTTACCTGGGGCAGAAACTGGTCATATATCCGAGGCCATGAGAAAAATTAACCTTTCTCATTATGACACCATCATAATCAATGTTGGTGGCAATGATGTAAGTAACAATTTTCATATTAACCAGATTGAAACCAGTATCTATAACTTCCTAAACAACATATACCTGGAAAATCCTAACTGCTCAGTCTTTTTATGCAGTGCATGCCCAAGAATTGACATGGACGTTCAGGAGTTGAATGCTCTAATTAAACACTATGTCAGGAGTGGAATCACAAAATGATAGACATTGAACATGGATTCGTGACCAAGTCTGGATTAGTTCTGGAACACTTAATGGTGAAAGACAAAATTCATCTAAAATAAACAGGGTTTATCCCACTTTCTTAATGCAGTAAATGAGATTTTCCCAAACCTAAATGAGAGCTATGACACCTCTAAAAGGCATAGAAACATAGATCACAAACATAATTGGGACCATGCAAACTGTTCTAACCATCATCAGAAATCAAGGAGATGTTTCCACTGTTTTGAACATGGGCATAATGTGCAATCATGCAGACACACAAGTAAAATGCAGTGCCATGACTATCTACAACATAGGCATAAGACAAAACACAATGAAATGTTCCACTCAAATATGCAGTTTTAGGAAAATGGCAGTGAAGATGGGGCCAAAAGTTTAACAACCAAACACATTTTTCCAGAAACTTCAAAACATCCTATAAGATCTGCTAACTTAGTCTAATTCTCCCTGTGATGACAGAAAGCAAACTGCTGATACCCCACTGAGTGATGATGTTCATGGAATTACCTCTGGTACAATCCCATTAAGTGCCTCCATCAATGAAAATGACCATAATGTTGTAACTGCTACTGACATAACTGGTGAATGTGCTAATGTTTCAAGACTCATTGAAAAATCTTCTGAAGAAACAGTTGATAGTCATGATTTAGGACAATGTATAAAAAAACTTTAGAGGAATATCATGGTTCATATATTGATAGTGACAATACTAATTTAGATATTCCATATCATTCATCTCAAACCATCAAACTCAGAATTCTCTCAAAATCAGTGGATTAAGCAAAAGGCAAAGAAAACTTATTATTCCACTGAAATATCTGATAGTATTACAAAAAAGAATCCTAGAAAACCTTTAATGACTTGAGAGGCAAATCTGTCAATAACCTGCCATTTAGATCTATTAGTGATGCAAATGGTGATATTAAGCAAGAACCTCTTGAAATTGCAAATGCACTCAATGATTACATTGTGAATATAAATAAAAAACCTGTGGATTTCACAACTCCTAGAAGATTCTCCAGTTATGAATTAAATGAACATATTTCTTCAAAACTTAGCAAAGAAGAGTGCTTCAAAATCCCTAAAATAAGCCTTGAATTCATTTGAAATGAATTAGACCAACTTGATGTCACAACAGCAACAGGTCTAGATAATAAAAGTGCTAAATTCCTAAAACTCTCATCTCAAGTGACTGCACCTTCGCTTACATATATCTTCAGTCTAAGTATTTCCACAGGTATTTTTCCAAACAGGCTAAAACTGGAAAAAGTAACTCCAATAAATAAGAAGGGAGATCTTTCTGATATGAATAACTATATATCTATATCAGTTTTATCATCAATTTCAAAGATATTAGAAAGACATGTTTGTAATGAATTTAGAAACTACCTGGAATCATTTAATTTGCTACATTCATAACAATCAGGCTTCCGCAAGAGACATTCATACCAGACTACACTAACTAGAATGGTAGATGATTGGTCAACAGCAATAGATCAAGGCAACCTTGTAGGCACAGTGTTTCTTGACCTTTCAAAGGCTTTTGACCATGTAAATCACAAAATCCTGCCAGAAAAGCTCAGCATATATCAAGTTAACTATGAAAGCTTAACTTGGTTTCGATCCTATCTTGAAGGCAGATAACATCAAGTTTCTATTTTAAATAAACTTTCAGATAAGAAATTGATAAAGTCAGGTGTTCCACAAGGATCAGTTGTTGGACCATTACTCTTTCTGCTGTACACCAATGATTTACCATATCACATTGAGCTATATACCACCAACCATGTTTGCAGATGATACAACATTATATAACACTGGATCAACAGGCCATGAGATTAGCAGTAAATTAAATAAAGATTTGGTAAAAATAAATAACTGGTGGAAACACAATGGTATGAAGATAAATGCAGCCTTATCAAAAGGTAGTCGAGCAAGAGTAAAAGCTGATAAAAATTATTTCAAAGTAATGATAAAAGGAATGGATATACAACAGTCTGAAAATGAAAACTACTTGGCATCATGATAGACCAGATCTTGTGCTGGAAATTACAAGCTGATAAAGTCATTAAAAAAGTTCATTCATGGCTTTATCTCTTGAACAGAATAAAATCTTATCTCCCTTGTGAACAGAGAAAGATATTCTACAATGCATATATCATGCCATTACCTAGAATATTCTTGTTCCATCTGGGGTAACAGTGGTATAAAAAATCAGGAAAGATTTCTTAAATTTAAAAAAACAGCAACATTTTGAGTTATTATTGATGCTGATTTAGATACACCATCAACAAATCTTTTAAAACCCTAAAGTGGCTTCCATTTCAGCAGAGAACTCAGTTTCAGAAGGGTTTACCAGTCTATAAATCCTTGCATGGTTTGGCTCCTGATTATCTTTAATGTAATTTTAAATTTGTTAAAAATGTATGTATGTATGAACTAAGATCCATCTCAAACAATAGTTATATTTACCTAAACCAAATTCAGAGTTTTAAAAGAAGAGTTTTGCTTTTTCTGGAGCAAAACTATGGAATTCCATACAACCTTATATTAAGTCTGCTGACACATGCCAAGCTTTTAAAAAGCTTCTTAGTCAACATCTACAGAAACAATCATTTGTATGATTTTGTTTAATGCAGTACTACTACTGTCTACAACATTGTTATCATGTACTCACCAATAATGTTTTACACATGTTCACCACTACCGTTTGTATGAATCCTGTATGTACTTATCCTTGAAGACTTGTACATATTTTATTGTAGCTGTAGATAAATTGTCGAGTTTTTAACAGTTTTTGTTGTCTAAAGACACTATCTTGTAAACATTGTGCAATATATATATATATATATATATATATATATATATATATATATATATATATATATATATATATATTTGTACAATGTCATTGTAGGAAGCCTCATAGAAGATTGGTCAGTTGACCAAATCAGCTTCTTCTTTAAATAAAGTCATTATTATTATTATTATTATAGTTATGGATATATGCGTAAGTGAATAACTTTGCTGAGATTGGTATGATTCATGAGTTATACTGTGTGTTAAGAGATCTGAGCAAACCATTGTTGGTTTAAATATCAGTCTTGTTTGGTCAAGTGAAATTCATGATTTATATAAAGTGTATTAAAATCTTAAGTAGACCATTGTTTCCTTGAGTAAAAAAAAATCTTGCTAGGTTTGGTAAAATTCATAATGTTGCATGGAGTGTTACAACATCTATGTTGGCTATTGTTGGCTTAAGTGTAAATCTTCTTCGGTTTTGCATCCGTCATGAGTTATATGGAGAATTATGAAATCTAAGTAGACCATCCATTGTTTGCTAAAACGTAAATCTGGTTAGGTTTGTACAATCCACAAGCTATTGGGTTAGGGTTTAGTATACTGCAAGATCCAAGTAGTCACTGTTGACTTTGCTTAAATCTTGTTAGATCTGATACAATTCAAAAGTTATATAAAGTGTTATAAAATCTAAGGAAACCATTTTGGCTTATGTATAAATAATACAGTAGAACCTGTCTTGAAAGACCACCTCTTTTGCCAACAAATTATGGTCTCTCATAGCAGGTAACCATGCTATATAATCACTAAATTTGTGCATTGAGAGTGTGGTCTCTCAAGACAGGTGGTTTCACATAGCAGTGGTCTTTTAAGACAGGTTTTACTGTATTACATTTGGTGCAGTTTCTGAGTTAATGGAGTGTTATGACATCTAAGTAGACCATTATTGGCTAAAGTATAAATATTATTGCAAGTTTTGGTAAAGTTCACAATTTGCATGGGTAGATACAAAATCTAAGAAGACCATTCCATTGTCATGTTTGGTAACATTCACAAGTTGTATTGAGTGTTATAAAATCTAATAGACCATTTCTGGCGTAAGTATAAATCTTGTTAGGCTTGGTACAGTTCTTGAATAAATGAAGTGTTATAACACTGAAGTAGTCATTATTGGATTAAGAATAAATATTATTATGTTTGTTAAAAACACAAGTTGTATGAAGTGTTATAAAATCTTAGTAGACCTTTTGGCACAAATATACATCTTGTTAGGTTTAGTGTGATTTATGAATTTAATGGAGTGTTATAAAATCTAAGAAGACCATTACTGCTAAGTATAAATCTTGTTAGGTTTAATAGAATCTAAGTAGACCATTTCAGCTTAAGTATAAATCTTGTTGGGTTTAGTGTGTGTGTGTGTGTGTGTGTTGGATTTTTAACATAGTTTTAACAATTTTTCAGTCATATCGCTACAATGTCTGCAGTGTGGCAGTTTAGAGTGATGTTTAGCACTGAGGCATCATGCCACAGACATGTAGCATGATGTCCCACAAAATCACATTATCCTGACACCAGGCCAACCAGTCCTAACTCTAACCAAGTGAGGCAGCTGTTAGTACCATTTTTATAAGTCTTTGGTATGACTTGGCAGGGGTTCGAACCCACCACCTCATGCATCTGAGGCAGGTGCTCTAACCACTAGGCCACCAAAGCAGTCTTGTTAGGTTTAGTAGAATCTAAGTAGACCATTTTGTCTTGAGTATAAATCTTGTTTGGTTTAGGACAATTTACAAGTTATATGGAGTGTTATAAAATCTACAAAGACCAATTTGGCTTAAGTATAAATCTTTTTAGGTTCAGTGCTATTTATGAGTTACACAGACTGTTATAAAATCTAAGTAAACCATTTTGGCTTAAGTATAAATCTTGTTAGGTTAATGTTATTTATGAGTTACATGGCATGTCATAAAATCTAAGTAGACCATTTTGGCTTAAGTATATATCATGATAAGGTACTCCATCTTTATAATGGTATTCAAGTGAACCTTAAAAGTGACTTGTTTTTCAAGTAAGTCTGTCTTATAATGAGGTACTTTTAAACAAGGCTGTGACCAGTAATAGCACATAAAGACTCAAAAACTGGGTACATCATTATGTGAAACCATGTTATAATTGCTTTTCATTAGCCAATAATTATGTGAAACCATGTTATAATTGGTTTTCATTAGCCAATAACTATAAATGGGTGAAGTAAATTTTGTTGCTTTATTTAGTTTCATATTGGTGTTTTGTGGCATACAATAACACAAGCAGGTTATTTAGTGCTAGGGTAGCTGGAATAAACTGCTTTGCCCAAGGATGCTCCACAGTAGGCTATCCAGGCTGAATCCATGGTGGGATCTGAACCTTCACCCTTTTGATCATGATTTCGGCATGGTAATCAATGGGCCACCATGGCACCACCCTTCATTAGTTGACTTATGATAGGCACAGAGATTAGCACATTGGTCTTAATATACCCGAGTCTGCAGGTGCAATTAAATTAGTAAAATACTTGGTGTAAAATTTAAACCTCTGAATGAAAAACTTGTATTTCTTATATGCCGTTAGTCATATTTAATTCTAATGTTTTTGTAATACAAGAAACTGACTATGGCCTGCATGCCATTCCCAGTCCCAAGCTTTGATAATGCAGACATTTTTCATTTATTTCACTTGGTAAAGATAAGTGCATACTGAAGTTAGATTCTAAATCTGAAAAGAGTTGGATGAAATGGTATCTAAATAAAGTAAAAGACTTCAACATAAGAGATCAATCTAGGGCATGGACACATGGATGTATGGAAATGTACATGGATGCTAAAGTGATCATTACATTGAACTTTGCAAAGGCAGGCTAAAAAGGACAAAACAGTGCAGAAATACAGATGCATGTTTAGAAGAAAAGCAATGTTAGTTGTGAGATGCAACATAAATGACAACAGGTTAGACATTATATTACTTGAACTGAAGTAGCCATAACAACCTATCTACATTTTCCGGTTAAGGAGAGAATGGGCGTTATGCATGGGAGAGAAAGACAGTTGACAGAACACAGGCCATGATGATGAGGGTGAGAAATGTTACCAAAGTAGCCATCATCCCTGCTACTGTTTTCTTCACATCTTTAGACTAGAAAAAATAAATGAATGAATATTGTTCTGAAAGACTATATGAATCTGCACTTACTTGTAACCTGAAACTTTCCCTTTGCTATTTCAAATTATTTCAAGAAGTCTTCACATTAAAAAGATGAAAATTCACATGCTAAACTTGACATAAAATTGTGTACAGTGACAACCATACCAATATAATCACTACACCATTTTTAAGATCATCGTGTTAAAATAACTGAAAATTCACAGAACAGACTTTTATTTCTACTGTTTATAAAACCTCATTACTGCATGGTAAAGTTAGCACTTTTTTAAAGTCCCTTGAGAGGTTTTAATACCAAGGTTTCACCATATCAATATTGCCAATATTTAACCAAGGAGTTATAAAAGTTATTGGACCCTCACATTAAAAACATTGTGTTCTGCTGTCCATATGTCTCATCTGCATCTGTGTATTTATTTATCACCACTACATTTGTATATTTATTCATCACCACTACATCCATGTATTTATTTATCACCACTACATCTGTGTTATTTATTCATCACCACTACATCTGTGCATTTATTTATCACCACTGCATCTGTGTATTTATTTATCACCACTGCATCTGTGTATTTATTTATCACCACTGCATCTGTGTCCTTACCAGCAGTACAAGCGTGTATTTATTTACCACCACTGCATCTGTGTCATTGCCACCAGTACAAGTGTGTATTTATTTATCACCACTATCTGTGTATTTATATATCACCAGTGCATCTGTGTTGTCATCACCAATACAACTGTCTATTTATTTATCACAACCACATCTATGTTGTTATCACCAATACAACTGTGTATTTATTTATAATAATAATAATAATAATAATGAGGACTTTGTATAGCGCCTAATCTTTAGAAGCTCTAAGTGCTTTACAACATTTGACAACACTTAAAAACCATATATAATGATGATATTACAAAAATAAAAACAAACACCACAAAATTAGAAAACAGAAAACATGCTGTAAATATTTAAGGTAAGGATACATTATTAGGTCTTTAAGTCTGTTCTTGCAGTTGAAATAGGTGAGTTTTAAGAGCGCTCTTGAATGAGATCACTGTGTCTTTGTGTCTAAGTGCAGTGGGCAATTCATTCCACGTTGCTGGGCCCTGGTATGCAAAAGAGCGTTGTCCATATGATTTCATTTTCATAGTGGGAATAATGAGAATATGAGTGTCAGAAGAGGAGTGTAAGTATCTTGCTGGTGTGTACACATGGGTGAGGTCAGATAGGTATGTTGGACTGGAGCCCGTCAGTGAAACGTAGCACAGAGAACAAATTTTGTGTTTAATTCTGGATCATATGGATAGCCAGTGTAGGGTACAGAGCAGGGGAGAGGCGTGCTCTGATCGTGGTACTCTAAGGATGATTCGAGCAGCTGTGTTTTGAACTTTTGAAGTTTCTGAAGTAGATATTAAGACGAACCAGACAGAATTGAGTTACAATAGTCCAGTCTTGAAAGTACTAAGGAACACACAAGTGTTTTAGTGGCATCAACTGAAAAATACTTGCGAATGGAGCTGATGCGTCTCAGCTCAAGATATGCAACCTTGCATATGTTCATGACATGTTGGTGCAATGAGAGAGTACTGTCAAGAGTAACACCTAGGTTTCGTACTGACTGTGTGAATTTAATGTTGGTGTTGCTGATATTTATTGTTTGAAGTAAAGGATGTGAATGAGCAAGTCTTTGTGTTGTAATCAGAATGGCTTCAGTTTTATCATCATTCATCTGCAGCTTGTTACATGTCATCCATGATTTCACATTGGAAATGCACCTCTCTACGCCTTGGATGGTAGCTTCAACTTCAGTTGGATGGCTAGATTTGTATATTTGGGTGTCATCAGCATACAATTGGTGAGACACTGGATGATGATCTATGACACTTGAGAGAGGCTGAGTGTATAGAATGAAGAGAACAGGTCTAAGAACAGACCCCTGTGGAACACCACAGCATAGATCAACTGGGCTGGAGTGTTTTCCATTTGCAGACACAATTTGTGTCCTGTTGACCAAGTAGGACTTGAACCATAGTAAGGCCAATTACCACTACAACTGTATTTATTTATCACCACTGCATCTGTGTCATTAACACCGATACAACTGTCTATTTATCACAACTACATCTTTTTTATCACCACGGCATCTATGTGTTTATTTATCACCAATGCATTTGTGTGTTTATCATCACTACGTCTGTATTTATTAATCACCACCACATCTGTCTTTATTTATCACCACTGCATCTGTGTATTTATTTATCATTACTATATGTGTTTATTTATCACCAATACATCTGTCTTTATTTATTGCCACTGCAACTCTGTTTATTTATCACCACTACATCTGCCTTTATTTATCACCACTGCATCTGCATGTTTATTTATCATCATTATATGTGTTTATTTATCCCCACTACATCTGTCTTTATTTATCACCACTGCATCTGTGTGTTTATATATCACCACATCTGATTCACACCTAAGCTTGAAAAAAAATTTGTTCATGTCACTGCTATCCATGCAGGTAAGACAATACAATAAATTCATCTTTCCTCTTTCTTTCTTATGTAGGCCTGGCAAATGCTATTAGGTTCATTCTGGCTTCATGTCATATTTAGTGTAATTTACTTTCGTTTTAGTCTTATTTCCAAAACAAAACTTGAATTAATAGACTGTACAGTGTTCAATTTTGTAATTCGAACAAGATTTACACCAAATGTAAACAGGTATAATATTCCTAGTTTTCAATTAAAAGAACTTATTAGCATACATTAATGACTTTGCTGAGATGTACCAAGATACCAAGTTCAATCAAACTGTATGCATCTTCACTGAAATTACAGTATTCACAATGAAACATTTTAGTTCAAATACCAAAGTCAGATTCTGTGATTCTGAACTGACACAAATGAATTGTGGTTAAAACTGAGATGCACCCAAATACTAACTTTGGCTAACATACATTTCATTTCTTTTCTTTTCTTTTCTTCTGTATTACTGTTTTAAACAGCTTATAACAGACCAAAAATTTAAACAGTATCAGTATTGCACTTTAGGCCAAGCTATGAATAAAGAGCTGGTTACCAAACCTATTTACAATACAGGACACACATTGCAGATTAAGGATTTCCCACTGAACATGGTGGATGTAGACACTGGTCAAATGATTAAGTGTCCACTATGAAGAGTGAATGTCCCCTATGTTTAGTGGACATCCACACAATTTTGTTGAACTCAATCACAGATTTTACTGCAGATGTAGTGAGTTTCATAGCACTCCTCACAGACTGAGGTTCATAGCACCCCTCACAGACTTTGCTGCAGAGATAGTGAGTTTCATACCACTCCTCACAGATTTTACTGCAGACATAGCGAGTTTCATAGCACCCCTCACAGATTTTACTGCTGACATAGTGAGTTTCACAGCACCCCTCACAGATTTTACTGCAGACATAGTGAGTTTCACAGCACCCCTCACAGATTTTACTGCAGACATAGTTTCACAGTACCCCTCACAGATTTTATTGTAGACATAATGGGTTTCATGGAACCCCTCACAGATTTTACTGCAGACTTAGTGGTTGTCAAGGCAGCCCTCACAGATTTTTAATTGCATTCATCCTACAAGTCAACACACTAAACAAGCGGGGCCCCGAGTGGCCGAGTGGTCTAAAGCACTTTCTGTTACGGATCACTGCCATCTCACCTCTGTCTGCGTGGGTTCAAGTCTAGGATTCAGCGAATGTGGATATGTGAGAAAGCTTGCCAGTAGCTTCTCGTGGGTCGGTGGTTCTTTCTGGGGATTTCCCGGTTTCTTCCTCCACCATTAATACTGGCCGCCATGTATAGCCTATCGTGTGCTGAAAAATGGCTTTAAGCCACACAACAACAACAACAACAACAACTCTAAACAAGCAGCAGAAAGCCCAACCTTGGCAGGTGTCATTTTCATACCTTTACTTGTGCAAGCCAGTTTTTTTGACATAATATATGATGGACAACATATGTTTTAATTTCTTAGATATCTCCCCCATCCTGGCCCCATTGCAGAGTGTACATCAGACAATTTGCCATGCAACAATGTACATTCAAATACACACACAGAATATTAACAATCAGTTCTGCACCATGCAGTATTTTTTATGTTCTATCTCAACAAATGCTATCTGATAAAAGTTCATTATGTATTAATTTGTCATAGATTCCCTTTAATATTGCATATATAAGCAATCTATCATCACAGCACATAGCTATGACATGTGTAACTAAGTTTTACTATATACACTACAGGCTTTCTTTGTTTAAAAATGCATCTTTAGTTTATTATATGCACAAATGAGAGTGAGATTAATTAAGCATCGTAACATTCTATTAATGCAACCTGTACATCTTTTGCTAACTCAGAAAAGGACATCGATCATTAGCAAGCATGCAGAATAAGTAGATAAAGGAAGTGCTGCCTAGCAATTCTCGTTATATTTAAAATAAGAATTTATGTATATGATGCGGTTATTAATATGCTATTATTGTGCTTTCCTTATCTTCTTCTTATTTTTAATTTAGTTCTATAGTCCAGCAAGGTCATAATTAACAAAAAAAGTTTTGAAATTAATTTAAGGGACCGAGAGTCAAATGAGCCAGCATTGCTGCAATAATCAAAATGATGACACTGACAATGTTTGTGATGATTCTAGAATTATTATGAACAATGAACACGAAATACATGTCATTGGGATCAACCACCTTTGAACCCCAAAAGTTGATGTCGAATGCCTGTTAGAATTCACCTAGCATTTTTTGCCTAGTATTACCAGTAGTCGCCATGAGTGTTTCTGATCAACATAAAGTTTCCAACTACTTACAAGGGATGTATTAATGGTGGCATTTCATGGGTCAAAATTACAAAGGGAAGCTATAAAAAAGCATTTGAGATGAATGTTTATAAGAAGCTGTTGTTATTGTTTGGGGTTTAATGCCATTTTTCAGCAGACAATAGACTGGTTTAACTAGTGCAGGAAGAACTCTGTTAAACCCCACTTAGAATCACCTTACCAGCAAAGTGACTGGCATACTTTCTCACATACCTACATTGGCAAAGCTAGAGACTTGAACCCACATGGACAAAGGTGATTAATACAAGGTGCGAAAAATGCTTGGATACTAGTATTAGAAGTAGCCCAAACTGGCTGTTTGACATGCAAAGCACGAAAGAAGTGTCACAGACAGCAATTCAAGACAAATGTGTATTAACAGCCGCCATAAGCTTTTAAAGCAGGTCCTGCATGACATTTGATGGTGGCAACACAGACTACAAACACCAGCCATAGGAGTGAAAAACCACATCTGGCGGCTAAAAACAATACTAGTATGTATCAGTACAAGACGATATCAATCGAAAGTAGTGCAGGCAGTGCACAGCATCCAAATGATACCACATTCAGGGCTCATAGACTGGAGGCATTGTCAGAAATACTGGTGGGAGGAGGCAAAGTAGAGACAGACTAGGAGTGAATGACATAACTTAGACTGAATCTTTGCCTAACTTTTTCATGAGATCTGGATGACCTTTGGACTTGCCCTCAGGGTCAGCAGCATGTTTTTTATGCTTCATGAATTACCACAGCACCATGCAATGTTGTTTTGGGCACAATGCTGCATCTCATTCTTGAGGGTCGTATACTTATTCATCTTATCCACAAAAAGAACTCATCCTTGGACAGGGAGCTATCCCAGAGGGTGTACAAGACCAGATCCACAACTGAGCAAGGACCCAAACCTCATGCTTCTGTGGTATAACATACAGATAATGGAAAACATTAACCAGCCAGCAATATTAGCCCTCACACAAGCAACAAAACTTCCAGATTATGGATTGTGAGATGGGCAGCTACCAAGGTGGCCAGCATGCCAATACTCACAATACTGGACTAAATAGCAATGGTACTAGATGTCACTGCTACACTGATAATAACACTCAAATGGCCCACACCTACTTTTTGCAGAGTGATTTCAGCCCAGAGTTGCACTTCTAGATCACCAATCTTTTCAGGCAAAAGTTGTGGGGGTTCTCTTTGGGAATCTGGGCCAGAAGTGTGGGATACATCATGATCTGAGATTTGGAGGAATGTTTAAAATGCTTAAGTTTTTACTTCACTAAACTGTCTAACATTAACTGTCAACATAACTTCTTGTCATGGTTTGTATCATTCTGATATTATATATGTAACCAGAGGCTGAGGTGACAAGGGCTCTTATAAAATCTATTAGCAGCAATCTTAACCCTTTCACATGTCACTGTTTCTGTTGTATGCAAGACAACGAAATTTCAAACTCACTACCATCATTAGTGTCTTCACTTACATCAGTGCCTCGCCCAACCTAAATATGGTATTTTGGAGGCTTGGACCCATCACCCGGTTTCCTCAAAGAAATGTAAAGACCATTAATAGTTCCCTATCTATGGTTTCCTTTAGAGTAATAAACAAGATGAGGTCTGAAAACTTTGGGAGTTAATCGGATATCAGCCATTGATGTTAAATAGCTTATGAAGTTGTGGGACACACAGACTCATCAATATAAGCCTTAGTAGCCCCATTATTGGGGGCACATAGGTTCACACCCACCCACACCCACATTGCTTTTTGGTGTTCATATTTAGGTCTCGCTGCATAGGGTTGGTTACATCATCAACACCCTGGCTATTGCCATTCATTACGGTCAACTTATGATTTGGTTGCTGCATCTTGCGAGCTTACGGGGTCTGCCACAGAAACAGCCCATATCCAGGGAACCAGCCATGCATTCATTTACCTTGGAGACCTATCCAGAGCTTGGCTGTCAGAATAAGATTTTAAATGCTCAGACTGAGCTCATTTGCATAGCTTTTGTTGTCACATCATGTGGCACTGACACAAAAAATCTTGATCCTATTTGAGGCCATAATCAGAGGGCTACCCATGCTATCACCCATATTAGAGACCCTTCCCACATCTTGGCAATTCACATATTCTTCTAAATTTGTGACCTCAGCATCAACGTATTGTTTCCTTGCTGCTTTTTGGTTGTTTACATACTTTTCTTATGTCAGCATCCTGGTCATTGGGGTACTTCTTTATGTCAGCATCCTGGTCATTGGGGTGCTTCTTTATGTCTGCATCTTGGTCATTGGGGTACTTCTTTATGTCTGCATCCTGGTCATTGGGGTACTTCTTTTTGTCTGCATCCTGGTCATTGGGGTAATTTTTTATATCTGCATCCTGGTCATTGGGGTAATTCTTTATGTCTGCATCTTGGCAGTCAACATATTCTTTAGTAGCCGCATCTTAGGGATCTTTATGATCTGCTGTGCCCACAACATTGTTTGCACTAATTTTCAGGAAGCCTGTCACAGGCATGAGTCCTTCAATGATTAGGCATGAGATCCTCTTAGTCCAATACACCTCCCTACTTGCCCAAATAGAGAAGACCTGGCTTCAGTCAAAAGGACCAACTGATATTCATTGCCTAAAAAATGCGATTCTCCCAGACACAGGATCATAGGTATAGGTAATGAACAGACCTAGGATGGAGTCCTACAAGATCTTCCAGAGAAGGATCACATTGTAGGGGATCACAACCTGGGTTGTCAATACAACACTGATGGTGTGTAGATCATACACAATGAAACTGTTTTTGCCTATAGCTGTCACCATGTTGTACCATCCAGATGCATATGTTATCTCCAGCAGCCCACATGGGTACATCGCCTAGCTGGTTTGTATCACCATTTTGAAGAGAATGTATCTAGAGGGTATCATATATATTCTTAAATATTCTTATAAAGTTCCTTACTTGGAAATGTATCTTTCATCTCTTGCAATATACATATGTCAGTACATTTTTATGGACAAGTCTCTGAAGAAATAGTGCACAGCTTAAAAGCATTTTGCACTGTCTAATGTGGCTCAGCCAAAAGTTTCCACACAATGTAGTGAACATCAACTATTGCATAATTTTACTGCTGCAGCTTTCTAATTGGAACAATAAAACTTAACCCATCCACTACAAGTCACCACAAAGTCATCCATAATGAACAGTATATCCGGCCTGTGACAAATAACAGCATGGACAGATTATTGTCTATGGTGTAAACATCGATCATCCATAATCCACAATGCATGTCCTGTATTACCAAGATACACAAAGGTACCAAGTTTAATCAAATTATATTCATTTTATATTCCAATTATGATGTTAACATGCAATTATAGTTGTAAAATTTAGATCAAGATTAGTGACCTTGAACAAAGATCACACAATAATGGTTATGAAAATCATTGGATACATGCCTGAGAAAGTTTTGAAATCAAACTTGTATTTTAAATGGGATGCAATTTTAACTAATCAATGCACAAAGTATGTATTTCCTTACTTACATCTTCTCTGACGAGACCTGACTCTCCATAATAATAGATCTGTACAGTCTTTATGAAAAGAGACACTCCATCATTTGAGCAGAATCTTGCACTGTTTTCAGGTAACTCATCTTAAAAGTGGATGTAACAAGTAAACAAAAATAGTGTATAATACCAGTAACATGTCTTGCATTTGTGACAGCTATACTAAATATTACAAATCTAGGGTGTAATACATGTACCATGTCTTGCATTTGTGATAGGTATACTAAATATTACAAATCTACAGTGTAATACCTGTACTGTCATGTCTTGCATGTGTGACAGGTATACTAAATATTACAAATCAAGGGTGTAATACCAGTACCATGTCTTGCATTTGTGACAGGTATATTAAATATTACAAATCTGGGGTATAATACTAGTATCATGTCTTGCATATGTGACAACTATACTAAATATTACAAATCTAGGGTGTAATACCTGTACTGTCATGTCTTGCATTTATGACAGGTATACTAAATATTAGAAATGTAGAGTGTAATACCAGTAGGATGTCTTGCATTTGTGAGTTATACTAAATATTACAAATCTACGGTGTAATACATGTACTATGTCTTGCATTTGTGATAGGTACACTAAATATTACAAATCTAGGATGTTATAACTGTACCATGTCTAACATTTGTGACACGTATACTATATATTACAAATCAAGGGTGTAATACCAGTACCATGTCTTGCATGTGTGACAGGTATATTAAATATTACAAATCTAAGGTGTAATACCAGTACCATGTCTTGCATTTGTGACAGGTATACTAAATATTACAAATGTAGAGTGTAATCCCAGTATGATGTCTTGCATTTGTGAGTTATACTAAATATTACAAATCTAGGGTGCAATACATGTACTATGTCTTGCATTTGTGATAGGTATACTAAATATTACTAATATATATTCTGTAATACTTGTACTATGTCTTGTACTATGTATTGCATTTGTGATAGGTACACTAAATATTACAAATCTAGGCTGTAATAACTGTACCATGTCTAACATTTGTGTCAGGTATACAAAATATTACAAATCTAAGGTGTAATACCAGTACCATGTCTTGCATATGTGACAGTTATACTAAATATTACAAATCTAGGGTGTAATACCTGTACTGTCATGTCTTGCATTTGTGACAGGTATGCTAAATATTACAAATCTAGGGTAGAGATGTCAAAATTTTGGGAAATTTCTACCGGGTACCCAATCAAAGGGAAATGATATTAAATGTGAACCTGAATTGATATGTTGTAGGTTCACATATGTCAACCCACATGAGAGGTATAAGTATAATTATTATTACCGGTAATATAAGTTGCAAAAAAGCATAATCTGAGCATAAAAAGATATATATATATATATATATATATATATATATATATATATATATATATATATATTACATGCCATAATCGCAGAAAACTATATGAAAAATGTACATTTATTTTTGCTACTTACCTGGATCTACAGTTAAAATTTTTGTCACAAATTGACCAAGTCCATGTAGATTACCAGTAGTAGTTAGTACAAGAGTATAGACACAAAACACTCACTTTAACTAGTCTACATGTCTACTGTAACTTTCAACAGTCATAAAGTCCACAAATGATGACTGTTGTATTATCCTTGACCTACCATGGTTCATCCCTTAACGATGATCCCGTGCAACATGCTTTTAAATTTGACAACACCCCTCTCCTCTAACATTTTTCAGTCATATAACATCCATCAGTCACAGCGATAAAACCCATTTAATATTATGATATCTGGTGCCATTTATTTTCAATTTAGAATGGCCCAATATGTATGTAGTGTCAAAATAGAATGAATCTATGACAAGTGGTTTCACATTCAAGACACCTGTGTTTTCTTGGAACTGCTTCATGTATAAATTCACGAAAAAAATTACCATATTTACCCACATGGTGAATTTGTATTGAATTTGTTTTTATTATTAAATAACAAAGATTTTTTTTCCCTTATATTTAAATATTTCAATGAAAAATTTCATTCTGTATAGTTGTCCATTTCATTCATTGTTTCCTATCATGGTATAAGAAGTGCCTTTGCCATGCCAAAAATATCCGTCTTGGGTTTCCCGCTAATAAAAAAAAGGTCCAGTAAGCAAACATGTGAACAGCAACTCTGACTTGAACAGCTAACACTTGCTCCAGGGCCACAAACTTAAGGCAAAAATGGCATTAGTTAAACCGGACATTTCTATTTTGCTTTCTTTGATTTGAATTGTAGTATGTACTTAAATTTTATTTCGTTGAATATTTCTTAATCAGTACTTAAATGTCATTGTCAATGAAAAGTATTGACCCAGTTATTGTCATCAAGATCTCAAAACAAGCACGTTTAAATTGTGAGAAAAATGGCAAATGAAACATGGACAAGCATGAAGTTAGGACGGTCTAGCTTGAAACATCAGCGTTGATTCTTAAAAAGGTTGCTCAAGAAAGGAGAGACGTGTCCTCCCTTGAATTATTAAATAGTGCATGTATAACAAGTAAATTGTTAGCAACCATACAAGCCCCTGTGATGATGAATAAATGCGCACATGGCACGAGCCTTGAATCGTAATCATTATTCTGTGTCTCGATCTGAACCAGGAAACTTTTTTAACGGGTTCCCATTTGTTCATTTTATTACTCGGGTTATTATCAACGGGCAGGTACCTGAGTATCCAGGCACCTGTTGGCATCTTTAATCAGGGTGTAATACCTGTACCTTGTCTTGCATTTGTGACAGGTTTATTAATATTACAAATAAATTCTGTAATACCTGTACCTTGTCTTGCGTTTGTGACAGGTGTACTAAATATTACAAATCTAGGGTATAAAACCTGTACTGTATCTTGCATTTGTGATAGGTGTACTAAATATTACAAATCTGACAAAGTTCATGTTAAAAGAACAAGTCCCACAATAGGGCTGATGCTCTAGTGGTTGATATGAATTTTGCACATTTTATTTTTATGTTTGTGAACAGTTAAACATTTTGCTTTGAGAGGTAGGCCAGAATGTTTATATTTCACCAAGAAATTGTCAACCTACTGGACGGTAGGGTTGGTTTGAGGGACAATATATTCAAATGAATTCAAATTTTACCTCGATTAGCTATATCCTCAATGTATCCAACCTCTACCACATTCCCCTCCAATGTATCCAACCTCTACCACATTCCTCTCCAATGTATCCAACCTCTACCAGATTCCTCTCCAATGTAACTAACCTCTACCACATTTCTCTCCATTTTATCCAACCTTTACCACATTCTTCTCCAATGCTGAGCCATAATTAGAATTAGAATGAGTATACAGCAATGAAAATATCTCCAGTTGCAAATCAGAAAATGAAATTTATATGCCTATGTGGGTCTGAGATCACCATATGCAAGAGCAGTTGGCCAAGACATCTAGCTCAGTAAGATGCACTCTGCAGAAATATGTTCAAATGCTGTTGAGTGATGATGTTATGTTCAAGGTTTATTTATTTTTGGGTACCTACCTCCATATCTGATGGCACATCAGTATAATTTGTCCAAGATTTAAAGGTCTTTATGCCAGAATGCTTTCTGTCCAGGGTACAGACCTGTTCACCATGCTTGACATCTTTCTGTAGTATCCCAAAGTCCAATCTATAATTTTAACCACTTGTTTTTTGTTGCCATACTAACACTGACAGCTGGTCTAACATTTACAGTTTTGAAGAAACTCACGAAGCTACTCACCCAAACCTAATTTTGTGCTTATTATAAGCTTGCAGCAGCTTAGGACAAGCTAGCGTAATTTGCACAAGCTAGTGAGGGTGCTTGCACAAATGGGTGCAAGCTTGTGTGAGGTATTTTTTCAAGCCTGCAAGCTTGCAAAATCTAAAATTCTCAATGTAAGCTTGCACAAGCTTGCAATAATCAGTCATGAAAGTTGAAAGTTGGCAGCTCTGCATCAGATCAGTACTTCTTGAAATGTTGAAGAATATATGCTGTGACTATATCATGGGCAGTATAAGAAACTACTGTCAAATTAAAAGATGATATTTTGTTTCCTGTTCATAACAACTGACATTGCACTTCAGTTAAATATATGTATATGCATTTACAATCTGGCAAAAATGCTAAAAACTTCAATTACTTGTACTTAGTGCTACACAAATAAAATGTATTATTCCAAAATTTCTCTATTGTAAATTAACTATGAATATTATATATATATATATATTTCAAAATAAACTTAATTATTTCATGTCCTAGAATAAATATAAAATGTTATATATTTCTACAAATCTCATTTTCCAATTAAATAATATATCCTTTTTAAAATATTAGCTATGTTAGATAAACAACTAAGTTGTTTGCATGAAGGAAATTCTTTAAGTGATTGTACACACAATTAGCTCTGTAGTCATTTTGTCAGTGAATGGAAGACTATAAAGAATTCCATTTAGTAAAATCCTGTAAAATACATGTACATAGCAAATGCTGCTTGCAAAGTTATTTACAAACTGACTTAATACAGCAAAATATTTGATGTCAAGGACATGTTAATGCTTTTTACAAACAACGTATGCCCCATCAAATATAGTCTCTCTAATTTTGTAATGATAACTTCTGGCATAAGTTTTTGAAAGAATAGTCCTATTTCTGTTTCATTGACACTCTGCTGCCAGGAGAATAAAATAATGGTCTGTTACATTTGTACTAAATAAAAACTTTTAAATGTATATAATTGTTATTTTCTTTGAGAGACAGAGTCCATCCCATTATGCCAGCATTCTATGAAAGAATTAAGCTTCACAAAGTTTGCTTTTTTAAACAAAAATCAAACAATATAATCCCGCAAGATGAAATGTTGTTTTATGCAACAGAGACCTAATGCCAGTTACTTCCCATTTGTTTACAATCGGGGGACTGGTTTACAAACTTCCAAATATGTACATAACTTATTTGATGTTCTAGAACAAAAAACTACTATAGTATTGCCTTGTTTTCAAATAGGTTCCATTTTTAAGACTGAACTGTCACAGGTTAGCTCATTAATTTGGGAAATTCCATTGCAAGCAGTACCAACAACAGATCCTAAAACCCCAGAGATTATTTAAAATCATGGAGTCACCATGTTGATGAGTAAAATCAAGAGTGTGTTTCAGTTTGGCAGTTTACAGGACTGCAGTTTGGCACTGCATACTTTTTTCCTTACATTTAAATACATCATTTGAGATGACTTTGTAATGTCGCTTCGCATATTGAGATGACAACTTTGCAGATCATTATTATTAACTACTAATTGCCTACCAAACTGTAGTAACTGACATAATGCTGTCCATTATCAACAATAGAAAGATGAAATTATAAAAGTACATACATACCTGTTAATCAAATTTCCATTTTTCCACTATTCTTAGAGACTTTTTTCCCTATCACATAATTCAATAATTGTTCAGAGGTCATTACATCTAATTCTTTTCAGTCTTAAATAAAATGGCAGTCATTCTTTTCAAACTGTCTAAATGTATCAAGTTAGTAATTTCATTATATTTTATGTATTTAAAGATCTAATGTAGCATTTGTCTAACATGTGTTATAGCCTATTCAAAATAGATGGTAAAACTAAAATTTAGGATCTCTTTAAGGGAGAACAGATGTTTCTAAGACTTGTTAAGTGATTTTTGAATGTTGAACTAAAAATGGAATGCTTCTGAAGAGAGTTAAATAATCAAATACATTGCCCCAGTTACAGAGTACACGTTGTTGTAATATATTTCAGTGGATGGTACCTGAATCATACAAGAAGCAATGGAGGATGCAGGATTTTATTCTGAGAGGATTTGTTTAGAATTCAGTTCAGTGTAATTCAAATGGCTAATGTTCTTTTTTTTTGCCTAACAGTGTATGATTTTAACAGATGGGAGGGGGACCTAACCATCTGACACCATCCCCCCAATGGATTTCTATATGAAATGAAGTAAAAAGCTTCTAAAGCCATACAGAACAAAAATATGAAAAGCTTCTCCACATATTTTCCATTCATATGCTCTTCTTATTTTTATAAGATTGAATATTATTAAAAGACATGACAACTATATTATTTTATTTTATTGCAACAATAAGATATCATACCAATTAGTTCACACCATATATTAACATTTTCATTTTAATATTTGATATTACTCATACTTTTCAAACAAAGAGCTAGAAATATGGAGGTATATGACCATGCATGGAATAATTTAATTGATGCCATATCAGTTCTTCTGATGCAGCTAACTAGGCCAGATTTATTTGTCTTGTAGTTGTAAGCTTGTGCAAGCTTGTACTTTCCAAGCTTGTTCAAGCTTGTAATTAGTAAGCTTGCATAAGATTGTAATTAGCAAGCTTGTGGAAGCTTAAAATGAACTACCAGTAGTTATGTTTTTGCAAGCTTGCAAATTAGGCTTGCACAAGGTTGCAGTGTGATTTCAAATCCAAGCTTGCAATCAAGTTGTATTTCAAACTTGCTGCAATCTTAAAAATAAGCTTGTAATTTTGGGTTGGGCATGTAGCTATTTCAAGCATTACTAATTTTTGAACTAGCTGACTTATCAGACACAAAATGCATCTATTGGGACCATTTACTGTGACAAATGACCATTCTAAATAGGTGACTATTACCGGTATACACAAGATATTTACTAGTGTAACACTAAAGGTGTCAATGGGCACCTTGGTACTCCAGTACCCACCCGTTCATAATTACCTGGGTAATAAAATTGGCTATAGGGTACCCATTTAGTTCATGTATAAAAAAACAAAATAAAACATATTTTCAAGTTCAGATAAAAGATTATATCTGGTGACATCAGTAGCGTGCATGACACAGAATAAGGAGTAAAGTTCAAGGCTCAAGCCATGTGACTACTGGCTGCTGTGCATTTATCCATTGTAGACCTCTGTCTACTGATCTTATATTTTCGATGTGTGCAACTATTTTTCCAAGAAAACAGACAGGTTTCTTGAATTTGAAACCATGTGTCACAGATTCATTATAATCTGATACACACTTTTAAGTAGTAGACCAGTCTACATTAAAAAAAAATGTGGTACCAAATATTAAGTGAAACAGGTTTATTGATGTGACTTGTGGATATTATAGGACTAAAAAATGTTAGAGGAGAGGGATTTTGTTAAACTGAAGAATACGTTTCATCAGGAAAAGGACAATTCAAAAGCTTTGTACAAATTTTGAAAGAGGAATCTGACACTCATGTAATACAGCGTAAGTTAAACATGTGATGTAGACTAATTAAAGTGAATGATGAGTATAGATAATTTTTTTTGTGTCTGTATTCTCATACTAATCCACATGGATTTAGCCAATTTGTGACAAGAATTTTAACTGCAGATCCAAATAAGTAGTAAAAATAAATGTAAGTTTTTCATATGGTTTTCTGTAATTATGGCATGTAATATAAAAATTGCTCTGTTTATGCTCAGACTGCGCTATTTTGCCACTCATAGTACATGTAGTAATAATTACACTTACCATATTTACCATATATATTGGGAAACGATAAAATAAATTTTTTTTCTGTCCCAGAATATATGGTGAAACTTTTTTCCACCCAGGTCATATGTCCCAAGACTTAAGAAACAAAATAAAATTTGTGTTCAATTTGTGGCCCCCCCCCTTTCAAATGCACGTTGCAATAAAATCAATAAACAAAATCTTTATTTGATCACAGGAATCTGATGTTTTATCAGTAAAATACAATAAAATCTCTGACAACACAAAATCACCTTATCAGTACTATAAGTTAATTTATAGTACTGACAGGGTGATTTCGTTTTGTCAGATTTCATCGTACTTTATTGATAAAACGTCAGACTCCTTTGATTTGATAATACAATTAAAGAAACTAACCTTGTATTGTTATAATTTATTCCTTTTTTTCATCATGAACATTAAAGAATAAAATATATACATGAACTCTGTATATGTAGCTCAAGCATCCATACTGTAGCATGTATCGCTCATGTCCAATAACACCCGACGCATTGTGCATTGACAAGAATATTGGGAAACAAATTGTGTTTGGTTATACTCAAATGTTTGAATACCTTATCCAACTGAAAACTGAATCCAACAAAATTGCAAACAAGAGGGAAGAAATAATCAAACAATTGCTTGAAGACAACTGTCATTCCAACAATTGACATGGTGTTAGGTGCAAAGTAACCAATACTGAATTATATCCAGTTTAACTATATGACATTATCTCGCAAACAAAATCATTATTTGAAAATACATTCACTTGAGTGCAAGTGACAATCTTTTTGCTAGCATTAGTTACAAAAAGTATTATTAAACCAAGTTACTGCTGCGTATACTATTTACCCACAAACATCAATGCCCATATGTATTAATTATAACTACAGATGCCAAGCAAATAGAAGCCCGGATAGTGAATAAACAACTGGCAGTGAGCAGTAAACTCATTGTTTAAACTTGCCAACAGGACATCAAAGACAAAGGTTATCCTTATTACAAAGATAGCCGACCTTGGAAGCTGACTTTGGATACATTTAAGCTGATTTATTTTTAAGGCTATCAATACAAAGGTTATTTTATTACAAAGCAAGCCGACCTTGGTAGCTGACTCTGGATTCTTTTAAGTGTGCCAATTTTTTTTTTTTTTGAATATACAAAGTTGGTCGAGATAAGGAAGCTAACTTTGGTTCCATTCCATCAGTATTCACAGAAACTTTAAAAATAAATTGAAACAATGGAAGGATTTTTCAAGTGACACAATATTGTGCTTCATGCACGGATATTGACAACCCAGTATTGCCCAGAAGATTGGAGAAAAATATGACAATATGATCATTAACATGGATGAAATTCTTGTGTACTTTGATCCCATTCCTGGATGGACTAATGGGGGGATTAAAAGTCTGTAACTGTTGCAGATTTTAACAAATCTGACTTTTGTCCTTGCAGTTTCCGCTTCAGGAGATGTGTTGCCTCTGACGATAATTTTTCACGGCACGAGAAAGCTAAAAAAATATTCATGCACCAAAAGAATGGATTGTGTGTGTGTGCAGAAGGGTTGTGTTGATGAGATGCTGCTGCAGTGGATTAAAGAGTTTTGTCTCAAAGTACACAGTTTTATATTGTTTAAAATAAAATTTCAGTTGGAGTGCATTTCCGACATGTAATTTTTGAATGATTTAAAAGGTGTCCCACAACTACCCACTCAGAAAAAACAATGTGTCCCAGAACATACAATGCACACAAAAAAATTACTTTAAAAATAAATTTATGGTGTCCCAACATATATGGTAAATATAGTATAACTCTCCGGGGGTTGGCATATATGAACTTACAACAAAAGAGTTCACATTTAATATAATTTCCATTTGATCAGGTACCTGGATAAATGATTGACTTTTCCTAAAATGTTGAAATAGCAAGATGCTATGGCATCTAGAGGATTTGACCATTCTGATGAGATGACTTTTATATGAATGTGACAATAAACCACTCCCTCAATAACTCACATCTGGATAACTCACAAACCTGCTTACAATGCAGAATCAGGCAAGTATTCCATTGTTTTAAAACTGGAGAATACCCCAAAATCTAACCCCTATTTGTGGAACATAAAAAAAATTGCAATCAAAATTAGAAAATTTAACCTTGATAGATCACTTGTTTTATCATTGAAAACAGTGGTTATTCCCAGAAATCTGAAATCATCATCATGAAATTCACAACTTGCAATAAGATGCTGAATTTTCATTATAAACAGCATTTTCTGTACACTGTAAATATTGTAATGACTAAGTCTTGGGACATGAAAAAATAATTAATTTAATAATTTAATAATTTCTTTTTTGTGTCCCAAGATTTATATGCATTTAAAAACTATAACATTATTGGTGTCCCAACACTTATAGACGTAAAAACGTCATGACACAATTGGCAAGATTGCCATTCTGCACACAGCAATGACCAGCTCTTGTTCATTTTCTACGTCAGTAAGCTGTTATAAACAACTATGATTGTTTTTATGTTTTTATTTTGCATGTGCATACTTTCTGATTTTTCCAGAATGAAATAAAATAATGGTAAGAAAAGACTTCCATAATTCATGGGGCAATCTGAGTTTACTAGTCATCCAGGACTATATATAGTGTACAGAACAGTAGTTACACAGTGCAAATTGTATATCCTTGTTTATTCCCAGGATTATTAGATGCAGATTTTGCTTTATTCATCATTTTTACCAAATCTCATTATTCCAAATCACATCTTAAAAAGATGTCAATAATACTATTTTATTTATTTTGACCCACACGCTCAAGAGTTATCATTTTTCAGAAATATAAGCAATCCAACAAAGTGATGTAAATCATATCAAATGACACACATCTTCATTTATACAATTGCTTAAACAGCATACAGTATATTCACATAACTGATTTTGGACAGCTGGTTGTTTTGGCATCTCTTTTTGTTTATAATTGCAGATTTGTCTTTTGTTTACTGACAGGAGACCAAGTATTAATATTTAAACCATGAAACTTGCTTGGGAAAAGGGGAATTTTGTCTAAGAGCAATGCTGGTAACTGTTTGTTCTACAACAGTAATCAATACAAATTAACTGTTGTAAAATCTAAAGTGTGTTAAGCAGGATGAGAGAATTATTCCCAATACAATTATAAAGCAAGTTTTCATCAATTGAACAGCTCTTTTACCGCCATTCCCCCCACCACCACCACAACATACAATTTTCTTGATGTAAAGCAGAGATGGCATCCCTGCACAAAATTTTTAGGCAGATTCTACCTGGATTTTAGGCTGATTCAAGGTGTATTGCACTTAAAAATCCCAAATTTCAATGGACTTTAGGTGGACTGGGAATATGGCAAAGGTAACAGACTGAATCCATCTCATGGTTAAGCGTACTATTTCTCATATCTCTCCAAAAGGATAACTTTAAGATGGAAATGTTCTGATTGTCCAGTTCATTTTCCTTCTGTAAAACGGATTTTGGACTGATTTTAGCAGAAGTGTTAGGCATAATTTTGAACTGTATCAAAAGAACTACAAGCATAGATGGATGATTGAACTTAGAAAATTTGGTATAAGGCAGATTTTGGACTAATGATCTGATTTTAACTCCAAGAAATAATTTTTTTTTGCTTCCTATTAAAATATGCTCTACAAAAATCATACCCTTGAGAAAATGTGACTGAATTTTCAGTGAAACTCACTAAAATGTCATTTTTCACCAAAAGTTTGGTACTTCACCAGATTTCAGTGAAATTTCAATGAGATTTTGCCACAATTTCAGATAATATCAGTGAGAATTTATGATTGAAACTTCTCTGAGATTTGCCAAAATTTCTGAAAGTATATCTGAGGTTTTATGATTGTAATATCACTGAAATATTGAAAAAAATAATAAGAAACATTACTTTACTGATACAAAAACGAACCTTTATTCCATTTTAATATAATTTATTTTTTGTTGTTTCTTGTATATTTTGAATGATTTTCAGCAAAATTTATATTTCCTGTTTCTGATAGCTCTAATTTTATTGTTCACTGTGGGAACAATAACTTTTTTCCACATCTTTCCTTGTTATTTTTCTTTTTTTCTTTTTTTTTTGTTTAATTTGAATTGGATTTAACTGCCCTCAGACAAGAATGATTTCCATCTTAAATCAGGATTCCGCATTTCTTAGACCTGAATCTGATTTTCCTCAATATGGACCTTTGTTTTTCATATCATCTCTGAAACTTTTTTTAAAAAAATGATCTGTCCAGTCCCATTCCACAACAATCCATATAATAAGTATTTCTTCCATATATTATTTAACAGATGACCGCTGTGAAGAGCTTTCTGATTATTCAAAAGTTTGGACTTGCCCAGTGAATCTTCGCATAATGGAAACTGATGAGAATCAGCATGCTTACCAAATATTACATTTCAAATTTTCAAGCAGGACACGAATTTGAATAACCATCTGAAAAATGTGCAGAAATGAGAATAGCTTGGATGTGAAATCAATGGGAATGTAATTGGTCAATCTGTACGAAACAATGCCAGGACTAGCATGTTGCAATTTTTGCCATAAAGATTTGAACTACTATTGCCAGCTCAACAGTAGCGGCTAACATGTTGAATGAGAACGAATTGAACCAAGATGATTTCAAAGTTATGTAACTCCAAATTGATTCACTTCTAGAATTTAATGAGGGACAATGCATACACAATGCATAGATCACCGGTGGGAAAGTGTTGATATTGTTGCCAGATATCCATGTCTATCAAAGATGGCCATGTCTTTGCAGAGAACTTTCATGGCCCACAGTCTTTCAATGTCATGAGAGATATTATGTTTATAATATTAGCAAAATATTATTGTTGTACAGTAAAACCTGTCTTGAAAGACCAATGCTATATGAAACCACCTGTCTTGAGAGACCACACTCTCAATGCACAAATTTAGTGATTATATAGCATTGTTACCTGCTATGAGACCACCTGTCTTGAGAGACCATAATTTGTTGGCAAAAGAGGTGGTCTTTCAAGACAGGTTTACTGTATTAGAATTCTGAGTAAAATCAGTGTAATTATATAATGATAAATGTTTGTCACGGCTGCTTATTGATTGAGGGCTCATTCAAGCGATCACAACAGCATCATAGCTTGTACATTCAAAAGTTGAGTCTGCAGTACAACTCCCATATCTCATGGATGTCATATAATATAACAGCTGTATCATTTCATTATATTAAGTGGTTAATAAAGTGCTGTATTATTCATATCCATTATTTCATCTGAAACCTTTTGAAATACCCGTAAAAAAATTACTGAAACTTCAGTAAAATATTATATAATAGTCAAAACTTCTGTGAAATCTCACCAAAGTTTATTAAAAGCTCACCAAACTTTCAATGAAATTTTAGTGATATTTCACCAAAATTTCAGTTAATGCTCTGGCCAAAATCTGTGTGAAATCTCACCAAATTTTCAGTGAAAACTTTAGTGAGACCTCACCAGAATTTCAGTGAAAGTTTTGAACAATATATTTGTGAAACCTCACCAAACTTTCAGTGAAATGAAAAAGGCATAAATGATGAGGACAAGAAAAGCCTAAATCTTATTAGATAATGTCTGTCAAAATAAAAGTTATGATCCATTGTAAAAATTATTTTGAGTATTTATCATTGAGTCCCAATAATTCATAGGCATCATTAGGTTGTTTAATAGAAATCTGAAGCAGATTTTTTATAGGATGATTTTTAAGGGAACATTTTAGGCAGCTTTTTTTAAGGTGGAAACCTCAGGCAGATTTTTATTTCAGGTGGAAATCTCAGGCGGGAATTTATTTTAGGCAGAAATCTGAAACGGGATTTTATTTCAGGTGGATTTTTATTTCACTCAGAAATCTTAGATGGCTTTTTTTTTGTTTAAGTGGATTCTTAGGACATCTAATTTAAATATTTCACCTAAAATTCTGCCCTAAATCCACTGAAAGTCTGCTTGATATTGATCTAAGATCTTTTATATGAGCAGTTTATGGTTTAGGTAGAAAACACTTAAAAATCCTGTCTGAAATCTGCCTTAAGTCTGCCTGGAAAATTTTGTACGGGTTTGAGGTCCCTCAGTAACTTGTGCCCTTGCTTACATTACATTACAGCCTATTTTTGGGCTTCTCATAATGTACAAGTTATAGAGGGACAGATGTACCTGAATGCTTGAGGAACACCATTCTAATTTATGACCAATGAAACCTCAGGCTCAATGTCTCCCAGTTTTATAACTTTTATCAGGATTTAACCACTACCAAACTGTATCAACAACCACCAGTCTTATATTTCTTATATATGTATGGTCATCTTTGGAAATATTCCCGACTATGATAGATACCTGTCAGATGAAACAGAATCCACCACAACATGGACAGGTATGGAAACAAATGGTGTGGAATGTACAAAACTGGTTCCTGTAACTGCACATACAAGAAATCTGTCACATTTGATGCATTCTCCAGCAATCTCTGAAAAAAAATATGATTTTATTAGTTAAAGTGTTTTAATCCAACAAAAGTAAAAGATGCCTAGAAAAACAGAAAGACAATCTTCCTTTTTTTTATGGCTGTTGTCCAATTAGTTAACTACTGTTGTTATATCCTAAGATCAGCCTACACACATCGAATATCTATAACATTCAATCTCATTGATCAACAGGAAATATACAAAATTTAAAGTTAAATTTATACATTTTGCTATTTTGTGGGTGAACTATTTTAGAGTTAATAATCTGCTGATTTTTTTTAAAATCCTGTTAACAAGACAGTGACATCCCCAAAGTTCAAAAATGTATAAAAGACAACAACTAAAGAATTGGTATAATGGCCTAAAAATTATTTAGCTGATCTTCATATGGATACGATGATGCCTACCAAATTTTGTCTATGTTGAGCAGTTTTTGCCCACTTCATGCAAACAGGATTTCGGGAAAGAAAAAACAAAGTCCAAACATTTAGCAAGAGCACTGTGAAGACCTGTTATGTCCCGTGTTTAAAAGTTGTCTTGTGTAAATGCACTAGTATGACATCTTTGACTGCACTGGAGATTAGTGACCAATTGGTCTCATTGAGCTTGACTTTTATTCAAGGTATGTCTTGAAATAAACTTAATGTGCAGAAACCATTAGGCTTACTAGGACCAAGACCTCTGACCTTTAGACCACATAATATATAAGGTTCTTTATTAGCCTAACTGCAAGACATCCACAAGTTTGGTCAAGGAATTCACTCCAGAACAGAAGTTATTCTGTACAACCCATTCTTATCTGAGCAACATGGTCTTAAACTAAAGTTTTAATCCAAAAATGATATTTCTTCTTTCAGTCAGTGACCTTGACATCTTAAATTTAGACCATTTAAAAAAATTAATCAACTTGCTCCTTATGCCAAGTGCAAACTATCCAAAAGATTTGATCCAAACACATGATGTAGAACTAATGTTACAAATGCAAGACACAGTTTCATAATTGTTGATGGTAGACAACCCAAGTTATTGTGCTGAAACCATTTGTCTTCTTTCCACCAGTGACCTTGAACTTTAACCTTAAAATCAATAAGCATCTTCCTTACCCCACAAATTTGGTAACTGTAAATGGTGGGAAACAAATTATTGTGCAGAGACCTTTTTTCTTCTTTCAGTCAGTGACCTTGACCTTTTAATTCACCAAACACTAATGTGCAAGTTGTTCACAGAGTCTGGTAACTCTAGATGGTGGACAACTCAAGTTATTGTGTGGAAACCATTGTTCCTATTTCAGTCAATGGCCTTGACCTTTGTTGTTTTGAAACCCCAAATCAATGGGGTTCTTCCTTTCCTCCAAGTGCAATTTATCCAAATAATCTTGTAACTGTAGATGATAGACAACTTGAGTTATTGTGCAAAAACCAAAACAAATATTGTTGTCACCTTGACCTTGATTTTGCACATTTGAGCAAATCATTTATGGTCTTCTTCCTTAATCCAAGTGCAAGCCATCCACTGAGTTTGTAACTGCAGATGCAGCTGGATAATGTGAATTATTGTGCAGAAATGAAATTGATAAAAGGCAGTTGGAAATCATAACATAATACATTTTGTCGTTTGGTGGGGCAGGTCAATAAATAAATATTTGAATTTACTTGTATAACACCCATTTCTCCCATTTGAATTGTGTAGTCCACTCCAACACAGCAGGCATTGTGAAGTAGTTTAGCTCCACTAGCAATGTACAAGCAGCTTCCACCACAGTAAGGGTTCATTAGCCTTAGTAACGTACACAGGGTGTCCACATACTGCTCAAAGCAGTAACTGTATACCTGCGTATTTATACAACAAAAGTAAACAATCTCTATTTAAAAAAAGTCTTTAAAAGATTTTACTAAATGTATAAAAACAATCATTGTTTGCATCACATATGATAATGTTAAGGTCATCCAGAACAACTAAGTTTTTACCAGGATTTGCTAAGAGAATCCAGCAGAGAATTTTAAACAACATTTTTATCTGGTCTCTAGTAAGTGAAAAGATGATTAGTGACACCTGCATTACCTCCAAACTCCCTAATGAAAGACTTCATCTGTTTAAGCATATATTTTGCCCTCCAGTGGATTTTAAAGACAGAAACTTGATGCATGTTTTTGTTTAATGTCAGTGTGGTTGTGATTATGTGAGTTTGCAATATATGTGTGTGTAAAGTGATCATATTTGACAATGCTAAGTCTAACAAGTATTACTTTCTTTGTAAGCATATTAAATGCATTGAACAAGACAGACAAGTTATTTTAAGATTTGAATTTCCAATCATTTTCTAAAGGCTTAATGAAAAGTTAGCTTATTCTCAATTGGATAACATGGCATATTTTGGTCACACACAGACCCCCCCCCCTTCAAAATTCCAACTTTTGACAGAAAATATGACAGATGTGAAAACTTTGAAATATGCATACAGTTTACAACAACTGAAACAAAACAATGCCATTTAATCAAAGCAATTAGAAGCCTAAACATTTCCACTCTGTACCCATTAGCACACAGCTAAGAGCTATTATAATACACATGCCTACCTCACTCAACTTTCATTTGTTTCATTTGCCTTACATCTGTTACCCTTATTATAACAGAATTCAGTGTGTATTAGATATGTCTTGGATGAATATATTTGCCAGTTTGTATTGGACATGACTGGGTTGAATACCTCTGACAGTTTGTATTAGACATGTCTTAGTTGAAATTTCTGACAGTTTGTATTGGAAATATCTTGGATGAATATATCATACAGTTTGTATTACACATGGTTGAATATCTCTGACAGTTTGTATTACACACGATTTGGTTGAATATATCTGACAGTTTGTATTACACATCTTAAATACATCTGACAGTTTGTCTTACACATGACCAGGTGGAATATATCTGACAGTTGGTATTATAGATATGTTGAATATATCTGACAGTTTGTATGAATCATGACTGTCCTGATAATGTTTCTGTAAAACATCCAATAGGACTGTCCTGATAATGTTTCCATAAAACATCCAATAGGACTATCCTGATAATGTTTCCATAAAACATCCAATAGGACTATCCTGATAATGTTTCCATAAAACATCCAATAGGACTGTCCTGATAATGTTTCCATAAAACATCCAATAGGACTGTCCTGATAATGTTTCAGTAAAACATCCAATAGGACTGTCCTGATAATGTTTCCATAAAACATCCAATAGGATTGTCCTGATAATGTTTCCGTAAAACATCCAATAGGACTGTCCTGATAATGTTTCTGAATGCTAAAGATAAGTACATTTTGAAAAAATCTATAATGGAACAGAACTACTCACTAACATATGCATAAGATGCTTTTAAAAGAACTACAATAACTAAGAAACTGAAGTGGCTTACAAACTTTAAAAGGTGTTTCTCTAAAGAAATATGTGTTACCAGTCAAAAGTTCTGTTAGTAGATATGCTATTTGTAGGTAACACTGTAGTTTAAAGAAATTATGACCAGTATTATCAGTAAATCAACCTGATGTGTACTATTGTGTAATGTGTATCAGTATTGTTAGTTGTTGTTGTTGTTGTTGTGGGGCTTAACACCATTTTTCAGCACACGATAGGCTATACATGGCGTCCAGTATTAATGGTGGAGGAAGAAACCGGGAAATCCCCGGAAAGAACCACCGACCCACGAGAAGCTACTGGCAAGCTTTCTCACATATCCACATTAGCCGAATCCTAGACTCGAACCCATGCAGACAGAGGTGAGATGGCAGTGATCCGTAACGGAGAGCGCTTTAGACCACTTGGCCACTCAGGGCCCCGCAGTATTGTTAGTAAAACAACCTGATGTATACTATTGTGTAATGTGTATCAGTATTGTTAGTAAATCAACCTGATGTGTACTATTGTGTAATGTGTATTAGTATTATTAGTAGATCAACCTGATGTGTACTACTGAGTAAATCAACCTGATGTGCACTATTGTGTAATGTGTATCAGTATTATTAGTAAATCAACCTGATGTGTACTATTGTGTAATGTGTATCAGTATTGTTATTAAATCAACCTGATGTGTACTATTGTGTAATGTGTATTAGTATTATTAGTAAATCAACCTGATGTGTACTATTGAGTAAATCGACCTGATGTGTACTATTGTGTAATGTGTATCAGTATTATTAGTAAATCAACCTGATGTGTGCTATTGTGTAATGCATATCAGTATTATTAGTATATCAACCTGATGTGTACTATTCTGTAATGCATATCAGTATTATTAGTAAATCAACCTGATGTGTACTACTGTGTAATGCGTATCAGTATTATTAGTAAATCAACCTGTGTACTATTGTGTAATGCGTATCAGTATTATTAGTAAATCAACCTGATGTGTACAATTGTATAATGCATATCAGTATTATTAGTAAATCAACCTGATGTGTACTATTGTGTAATGTGTATCAGTATTATTAGTAAATCAACCTGATGTGTACTATTGTGTAATGTGTATTTGTATTACATGTATTAGTAAATCAACCTGATGTGTACTATTGTGTAATGTGTATTTGTATTATTAGTAAATCAACCTGATGTGTACTGTTGTGTAATGTGTATCAGTATTGTTAGTAAATCAACCTGATGTGTACTATTGTGTAATGTGTATCAGTATTATTAGTAAATCAACCTGATGTATAATGTTCTGTAATGTACACTGTAAACAATACTTGTCAACTTGTGCTGCACTGTCACATTTTATACAAAGATGTGAAAATATATAATTGACAGGTTTACCTGTTCAGGCCGTAAACTCAGATGAGTCATTTACATGTGTAAACTCAAAATCCTTGGCCAGTTCATTTTCCTTGAAGCTCATCAGCAATGGATGAAGAGTTATGACAAATTCAGAAAATCAAATGAATCACATTAATGTATGTGATTGTCTCTATTATCAATTCATTCACGACTGCTAAGGTAAAAAGTTATTTCAAAACTTATTCAAAAATAAAGCTTGGTAGGTGGCATTCTGCAAAGTTACACTGGACATACAGAGGAAGATGACTGCTATATGCAGTGCCATACCATCAACTCCACTATTTATGACCAACTGTTTAATTGATCCAAAATTATGATATTAAAAGATATTTGACAGTGACAACTTTTTATTTAGTTGTATCCAATTTATTTCTACCAAATATAATGGTTGATATATTTAAAAATTTTCATGCTAATGCAGCTGTGGAATAATCACAGTTTACTTCAAACATGACTTACTGCAGTATGTTCAAAAGGCCTAGTGTCCATGACTTACCGCAGTATGTTCAAAAGGCCCAGTGTCCAGGGTTGAAATCAAATACTTCATCACCTGCAGAAGAAACATACTATCAAAATTTGCATCAATAAATACAATTATTACTAGCCTTTTAATATTGTCAATACAAGGATGTTTAAAACAAAACATTGGTATGACATTTAAATGGAACAGCCATCAGTAAATATCTTTATGTGATATATTTGTACCAGAATGAAAGAACACCAAAGAGCAAGAAAAGGGTTGGCACCATTACCTGAAAACGATTTAATACCCCCCAACACAGACTAGCCAATCACAAGCAAAATCACTTCATTAATATATGTAGATCCTGTTCATTATCAAATGCATTTGTGATCTTGATTGTACAAGTCTATATTTGCAGTTTCATCTAAATCAGATCCAAAATTCCAGAGTGGTAACAAGCTCAGCCAATCAGATCACCCCATTAATTTGAGTAGATCATGTTCGTTATCAAACTTGTCCAATATCTTGAAGGTATACACTCATATTCCAATTTAGATCAAAATCAGATCTAAAGTATGACTTTAAAAGAAATAAGCTCAACCAATCAGATGCGAATTCACCTCATTAAAATGCACTGGCTTCTCTCATTATTAAGCATAAAAACATAAAAGCTCATATTTCAAGTTTGATCAAAATCTGAAGACAAACATGGTTTCCTTAGTAGTTGCAAACTCATTAGCATCCATTCATTATCAAATTTGTCCCAGATTTTAATGATATAATTATACATTTCAAATTTGGTTATGTGGCCTTCAGAGTAATAAATTCAGCCAATCAGATGCAATGTGAGAACCAAATTAAGCTTCAACTGTGTTTTTATCTCCAACTTGTGGAACTGTTTGTTGCATTGTTACATTCAATAAATATGTAGACCTGCCTTGTATCATTACATTGTTACATCTTTTGCATTAAGTCAAAGTAAGTAGAATAAATAATGTTCAAAGATGTGCAAATCCTACCTGCACAAGAACAAGTAGTCACAGTTGTGTGTTAACTCATTTCAATTGACCAATCAAAACATAGTTAAGCAGTGGTTTATCCACCTCATTCATGAATGTAATCAACCCTAGGAAGATAAGGTAAAAGACTTGATACATGAAAAGCTTAGGTCCTTAGATAGAGTTCACTATGAGATGAGTTTAAAATTTTGTAAAATTCCTGAACTGGTACTCAGAGGTTTGCTCAATGAGAAGAAATTCTGCAATTACTTGCAATGAAATCATAACATCATAATTTCACTGATCAAACAATTAAAAATATAGATTCAATGTTATTTCTGAAATGAATAGGCATGGTTTTTAAAAGAGAATCTAGTTTTGTTCTGAATCAACAATTACATTAGAATGGCTACATTCACATGCAAAAACCAGTGACGTAATACACATTGCTTTCACTGGTATGCATGTGAAGCATACTGAAACATCTTGGAGTAATGTCTTTAACAATCTTTTAGGAATTGTGGCTATCTTGAAAATAAAGATAATTTATACAGATAAGTGAACTTCATTCAAAAAGCTATTTATTGACAATTAGTACCAATGCTATTCCAGCATTTGCATCTACACTCTCCTCTCACTGTTGATGCCTATTCCTTTTTAATTTTTCTGAGATCCCTCAGTAACTCACACCTTTGGTTATGCTGCAGTCTATGTTTGTGGACCCCATTGTGTGAGTTAAAACCAGGGAGAGGTGTATAAGTGTATATTACAAATTTAATCAAAGTCAGATCCAAACTACAGTATCCAAAGTGGTAACAAGCTCAGGCAATCATATGTAAGATCACCTCCTTATTATGCTTCAATCCCGTTTATTACCAAATTTGTCTGAAATTTCAATGATGTAACCCCATATTCCAAGACTGATCAAAAATAGATGATAAATATGGGTGGTAATTAAACAACTATTGATAGATTATACACTCTGCATGATGCACAATGGGTGCAGGTCATATCTTTTAAAGCTCATTTGATCTTACAACCTGGTGAACTATAAAGAGACCCAAGTGGACCTGTGAGCACTCACCTGACATATCTGAACAGTTGACCATTATATTTTGTTTTTTTAGGCTATGAGTTTCTTTTCTCTTGGTAATTAGATTTGGGTGTGTGTTTGATGTGGATTTTTAACATAGATTTAACAATCTTTCAGTCATATCGCTACAATGTCTCCAGTGTGGCAGTTTATAGTGATATTTAGCACTGGGGCATCATGCCGCAGACATGTGGCATCATGTCCCACCCAGTCACATTAGCCTGACACTAACCTCTTAATGCTGAGCACCTAGCAAGGCAGCTGTAAATACCATTTTTATAAGTCTTTGGTATGAATTAAATTTGAAAGATTAATAATGTAATTAAAATAAAAACTAAAAATTATCAATGTGTCAGGGTCGTATGGAAGCTCAATATTGTCAAGTGGATCACTGATTTGGAAGATTTACCTAATGTTGAAATAAGCTGTATCTATTTTTGGATACAATTTTGATTAAAATGTGAGGCAAATATATATATAACACTAGCTTTAGACAAAGGAATAAGCAAACATAGGAACAAGATCTTCTGACAAAAATTTGTTCTTTGGAGACAGACTTTTAGAATAATTCTGAATTACTTGATGAAAAAAGCAGCAGTTGGAAATTATTAGAAAGAAAAATGGATGTATTTTGAGAGCTAAAGCACTAAAAATGGAGAGAAACTAAGTACAGTAAAACCTGTCTTAAAAGACCACTGTTATGTGAGACCACCCGTCTTGAGAGACCTTATTCTCAATGCACAAATTTACTGATTATATAGTATTATGACCTGTAATGAGAGACCACCTGTCTTAAGAGACCAATATTTTTTTGGCAGAAGGGGTGGTCTTTCAAGGCAGGTTCTACTGTATGTAGCATTGTGTTTGGAAGTGCAAAATTATGTGAACAAAACTATGCAGACAATAATAAAAGGAGATGATGCCATTATAACAGATCAGTAAGAAATAATGAAAGTTAAGAATTATAATAGTTGTGTATTTTGGTACTGAAGAAAAATAGGACTGAAAGGTTACAAATTAGCAATGAATATTCAATATCACAGTTTGCAGATGACACAACATTAATCCTTGATGGTACTTTCTCCTCAGTCAAAGGTTTTAGAAATATCTGCTAGTTGTTCTGGCCTTAAAACAAAACATTACCAAAGCAAAAGCTATATGGATTTATAGCAGAAAATATAGTGTTAAAATATTTCATCATACATTAACTCATTCAGCCCCAATCCCACCTGTAGGCATGATGAGGCTGAACCCTACATCCAAGCTCTTTAGTGTCAAGGTCATTTAAGATGCAGCAAATTGGGTGGTATTGCAAAAAAGCAGACAGATGTAGCTCTACAATGATGTAGCTCAAATAATCTGGACTTTCTACTTGCATTACAAAATGCAGAGGGAAAAACTTATCTTTTGAGACCTGCTGTTTTTAAACCAAAGATTCACTTGTTTTGTGTAAGTTTTTTTTATAGACTTTTTGGCCTGTGATCTAAGGCAGACCAAACTGAACTGCACACAGACAGGTGAACCTTTGCAAAAAGTAGGATAAGTTGGGGATTGGGAGTATGAAAAGTGGACTGGAGACAAAAATGATGACTCCAATAAGCCAAAAAAAAAATCCAACTTTTATCCTTCTGCACATGTGCAAGCCAAATAGCCAATGAAAAATGATGTTTTAAGCAGAACTAGGCATTGGTCTAACTGAAAAACTCTTGGAAGCAGATGTATGTGGATGTATTCAGAATTAACCCCCAAAATGCATTTCCTATCCCCATTTCAGGTGAAAATGACAAAAATCTCTGGGGCCAAATGAGTTAAAGATACGGTGGACAAGAGAATTTACATTACTAGGCATCACATTTTCAGCTTTTATAAAAGTAAATAATGAAAATAAATGGCAGAAAGTAAGGAAATGCTAAACATATTGTCTAAAAAGGAGTTTAACACCAATAGGAAAAATAATGGTATTAAAAACTTTGGTAATTCCAGTTTTAAATTGTTCTTTTGTGTCTCAACCAAATCCACTAAGTATGCGGATACTTTATATCTTTTAAATTTTGGAACTCACACATGTAAGCACATCAATTAAAGAAGATATATTGTCCACTATGATATAGATGACTAGAGAAATAAGATTGAATAACAGCCAATGAATAGAGAAATAAAAGTGAATAATAGTCAATGAATAGAGAAATAAGAGTAAATAATAGCCAATGAATAGAGAAGAGTGAATAATAGCCAATGAACAGAGAAATAATAGTCAATGAATAGAGAAATAAGAGTGAATAAAAGCCAGCGAATAGAGAAATAAATGTGAATAATAGACAATGAACAGAGAAATAAGAGTGAATAATAGCCAATATTTTATAAGGATGAGAATATAAAAATGTGACCTAAATTTGTGATTCAATTGTTGAAGATGACACAATGACGAATTCTCAATCCTTTCAGGAAATATATACTATTAATATATGTGATTTAATTTATCAGGGAATTATTATGTAATTAGATCAAAATAGACTTTAAAAATTTTCATGCTATCTTATCTGTAAACTTTATATGCAGTACAAGTAAAAAAACAATTATACTTTATGCAGGGATCTTATTCAAATCTGAATTAAATCAAACATAAACCTAACAGAATTAAAAAAATGGAAAAGTAAACATGGTTTAGATGTTTATGCAAATAAATGGCCGAAAATCTACTCAAGAACTTGTAAAGTCAGGAAAATTACTAAAACCACTTTGGTTGTAGTTTAGATTTACACCAGAATTCTGACAACACTTTTTAAAAAACAACCTAGATAGCAGATAAATGATTGCTCTTGTCAGAATTCTGTTAGAGAAACCATACAGCTCTAATTTTAGGAATGAGTAAGAAATTTTTTAAACAAGTAATTACCTGGAGTTCCTCAAAAGTTTTAACTAATATGGTTGTAACATAAAGTCAATTTTAATTGGAAAAGAAATTTTAGACAGTAGTATCGATATTCTACTAAAACTATACTGCTTGCAGCAAAATTTATACTTAAAAAAATAAATTTAGAAAATTTAATATATGAGGATTTGTTGAATTTATAACTGTATGCTAGCTTAAAAGTCAAGTCAAACCGCAAACATCAAAGACCCTGATCTGCCTTTGCATAATGTGCTTATATATCACTATGTTGTTTGTTCTACTGATTACTCCTAACGAACTGCACAGGCTTGGATATGCTGGCGCATTATATGATAGCAGATCTGGGTCTGTTTAGTTTGCAGCTGGATTTGACTTACAAGGAACTATATACAGTAGATGCTTTTATAATATGGAAAAATATTCCACTTTTATGCATGATAAGAAAAGTGATTTTAAGAATTAATGGAGAGAATCCATGGAGACCATTATTGGTGGATGAATTAATGGCGCGGTTTATTAGATGTATCAGCTTTCACAAAAGTATGCAATTTACATTTGCAATATTATATAATAAATATTACAACTGTTCTGTTACTTTCATTCAAATGGTACAAATTATTTCCTTTGTAAGAATTTCCTCCCTCAGTTTTCGACTTCATTTTTTCTTTCTTTTTTCTCTACTTTTTAGTTAAGCACCATAATATGCCGTTGCCAATCTATTCAGCTGAATGTTCTCTGTATCCAAAATAGTTCTGAAGACTATCTTTGAATATACATTTATATGAGTATGTTATTCATTGTACATAATTAACATTGGCATCACACTATCTGGCGCAATACATGTTTCAAATTAAAAGCATATTAAGGTATTTGTATTTGTTTTCAATGGTAAAATACAAAATATATATTTAAAATAATTTTTGAGTGATGGTTCTGAATATATGTAAATGCCTTAAAATAATGTACAATAAATTTGATGACATAATTTTTTTTAATTTTTCAGGTACTTTAGTATGGTATTACTAGCAACTGTCAAATTCTATTTAAACAAACAAATCTCTTTATTGAAAACCACCTAATCCACAATTATTAACTTAGTGTTACTTGTTATATTACTATTTCATATTTTTCTCAGTTAAATTCAAAATCATTCATAATCTCTAACATGCCTTATTTCATTGTTTTTTTTACATCTTGTTCCATTGAAATTTATGCATCTCATGTTCTGAAATTGCTCTTTAAATCTATCTTTAGTCTTGTAAAGGGAAAGAACTCTGTAAAACCCAAACCTGTGATTCTAACTTGTGCTTGTCATATGTTACTTCCCTTGCTTTCCAATAAACTATTTTTAAAAAACTTGTAAGTACCTGTACAATATGCATTAAATGTTTAAATATGAAGTAACTCTGAATAATGTCTCCTGACATTCTGCAAGTTCTATAAACAGTAGTCTAACATATAAAATCTGATACAAATATGACCACAAATAACATATAAGGCTTCATGTGTGGTAGCAAGCTCAGACGATCATATACATGACAACCCCATTAATATGCATGGATGTTGCCAATACAAAAACACATAATAGGCCTCACCAAAATCTTATTTTAAAAAATATGGCCTCACCAATGCAGCCAATCAGATGCAAGCTTACCTAATTAATGTGTTAATGTCCCTCATAATCAAACATCCAAGATTATTTCAATATAATCTTAAATACCAAATCTCATCAAAATTTGATCAGAAATGTAGCCTCTAAAGTATTCGCAAACTCAACCAATTAGATGAAAGATCACCCATTCATATGCAGAATGTCGCTCATTATTGAACTCATCACAGATCTTGATAATATAAACTCACTAAACCTGATCAACATCTGATCAGGAATGAAGCAATGGTGTGTTCAAAAGCATGTGTACATGGCAGGACAATACTTGATAGAAGACAGAAATGAAATCTCTAGTGTGTTCACAAGTATGTGTTCATGGCAGGACAATACCTGATAGAAGACAGAAATGAAGCCTCTAGTGTGTTCACAAGCATGTGTTAATGGCAGGACAATACTTGATGGAAGACAGAAATGAAGTCTCTATTGTGTTCAAAAGCATACTAAACCTGATAAACATCTGATCAGAAATGAAGCTTAAGTATGTTGATAAGCATGTGTTCATGGCAGGACAATATTTGATGGAAGACAGAAATGAAGCCTCTAGTGTGTTCACAAGCATGTTTTCATGGCAGGAAAATACTTGATAGAAGACAGAAATGAAGCCTTAGTATGTTCACAAGCATGTATTCTTGGCAGGACAATACTTGATGGAAGACAGAAATGAAGCCTCTAGTGTGTTCACAAGCATGTGTTAATGGCAGGACAATACTTGATGGAAGACAGATGCACAGTTATGCCATAAGCTCATTTGGTCTTTCACCTGGTGAGTTAAAAACTGCAGGACTCACTTTCATAAAATTATTTGCCAAATGGAAGGATTCATGGCCAGAAGAACATACATGAGGATTCTTATATACACCTGCCAGAGGGGGAGGTATACACAAATCTCAAAAATAAAAATTAGGTCACTTTGAGTTAGTTTTAGTATGGTTGAGCTTCTCTCCTTGAGATTCATCAAATACAAATTTACACAAGGTTAGTGAAATAGATTCGAAGATACTGATGGTGTAACAAACACTCATAAAAGTAGTCAATCAGATATAAAAACAATGTCACAGTGACCAAGTTTTCATTTACTTCAGGTAATCTCTTCAAGATGCATCCACATACAAAGCTTTATTAGTGCAAGTAACACAGGGTCCAGGCCTAGAAATCAAACTCTTCCGCTTTCATTTGAACATGAGATTTTGTTTCAACTAATCGCAAATGGCATTATTCTGAGAGCTTGTTCCTGACTGGCTGATTATGAAAACTCAGCCTCCAACTTAAATTCACAATTTTATGATCTCCAGTCCAGGATATTAAGGGTGTAAAAATTCATACCTGAAAATAAAATCACCAAAGAATAAAATATAAGATTACAGTAATCCAGTTGTGGTATGGTTGAGTTAACCTTGAGATGCATCCTCACAATGGAAATGTTGCCAGGATTACAGAAATGATGCCAGGATTTCATCTGAAGTGAGAATCTCTCCCTTGTCAAATACCTGTCAATGCTTCGTTTCTGATCAGATGTTGATCATGTTTAGTACATGTATGTGAGTTTATATTATCAAGATCTGAGATGAGTTCGATAATGTGTGGCATTCTGCATACAAATGAGGTGATCTTTCATCTAATTGGTTGAGTTTGCTAATACTTTGCTCACAATTTTATTGCTGTGATCTATTTTTTGCTGCAGTTTATTTTCTGATTTTACTATTGTTGTGGGGATAAAAATATTCATAAATTTATGTGAACAATGTTTAAACTTAACATTCTATCTACTGAAGAATTTACTGAAGAATTATTGACCAAAACATTTACAGGTAAAATAGAACATGGCTTCTGTGGATTGCACAGATTTATTTTTATGAGAAATAAAATCAATAGACATAATGTTATAATTGTGAGTTCTCTGCAAAAATCAGGACATATTTTGAAACCGGGAGGTAGGCATGGAAAGACAACAAAAATTGGGAGTTCTTATCTCCTGGCATGAGAGTTGACAGGTCTTTGAATCCCTGATGTTGAGAAACTCCAACAGATCAATTGAACTTGGTATCAAAACTTTTCTTTCTGAGTTAACATCTTCAAAAAATACATCTGTCTGATTGGCACCAGTTTCATTTAGGACCAACTAGATACAACACAAAGTCTCTTAGTTGAAATCAAATTTCAATATGACCATCCATTCCATAGCAGCAGTAAGATTTTGAAGTTGACCACTGTTGCAGTCCAAATGACACTGTTTTTATTTTGGACCCACAAGACCTAGGGATGAATGTGTGTGTAAAGTTTAAAGGCAATCCTCAAAATTGTTATGGAGTAGATATAACAATCTAGTGCTAATGGACAGATGGACAATGGACAAC
>JAECUM010013343.1:0-27359 GCA_016617855.1 Megalonaias nervosa | reverse complement strand
GGCCTAGTGGTTAGAACGTTCGCCTCGGATGCGGGAGGTATTGTGTTCGATCCCCGGCCGAGTCATACCAAAGACTTATAAAATGGTACTAACTCACTTGGCGCTCAGCATTAAGAGGTTAGTGTTAGGACTGGTTGGCCTGGTGTCAGGATAATGTGACTGTATGGGACATCATGCTAGATGTCTGCGGCATGATGCCCTAATACTAGACATCACTATAAACTGTCACACTGCAGACATCGTAGCGATATGACCGAAAAATTGTTAAAGCTACGTTTAAAATCACACACACGCACACACACACACACACACACACACACACACACACACACACACAAACAGAAGAGAGGGTCAAAATCACTGGGACCTCAGATAATAAATTCCAAGCTTGAACTGATCTTCGCTCTCAGCTAATAAAAAGAAAGTATAACAAAATACAGAACATGCTAATGAAACGCAGATACTCCTAATATCATTTGCAATATGTATATTCATACCTTACAGTATATAGTCATGCCTGGCAGAAAGAAAGCTCTACAACATAATCTTAGTGATTGGTATGTGAAATATGACAGCGATGGATCCGGGGGTGGGGTTGGTAGTCGAGTCGATGCATCGTCCCTCCCCCGAAACCAAAGAGTGCTAATCAACAGGAGCTTCAAATTGCGTCGTCCCCTGGGGGGGGGGAACCTTTGGTTCCGTTCCATAGATCCCTCACCTGCTTCTTTACGCCACTTCCTTATTCTCACCCCACCCCCACCCCGAGAATTTTGGATCCTCCACCAAGACATATCCACAACGAAAAAAATGGATGGTGTGAGTGGAGGGCCAAGAGTGGAAAAGATAAACTGACAGTATCGAAGACATCGGAAGGACGGACGGTCGGACGAATGAACTGGCATGTGTAATACAATAGGTCCTTCTTCAGCATTTGTGTCGAGTTATGAGAGATAGAGAGAGAGGTGGGGTTGGAGGGATAGATTCGTAGTATGAGAAGACACTCTGGATCTTCGCTCTAAGAGCTCTATTGCTATTTCGAGAGGTCTTAGTCACGTATAGAGCTTAGAGTCCAAGCCAGTATTCCGTCTTTCAGCACGGATATATTTAAAACAGTGTGGTTCAGTATACGAACTACATGCTTGTATTATCTCCAAGCTTTTTCAAATAGTGTAGGGCTTTGTGGTGTCCTTCGTCTGTCTGTCTGTCTACTACTACATCTTCTACAACACTGGTTTGCTATTAAGAAACTTGTGTTCATATTGGTTTTCTTGTGATAATTATTTCCGGGAGAGTGTCATCCTATTGTCGAGAGTGTGCCACCCATGGTTGATCTCTCTGGGAAGGGGTAAAAGGACAACTGTACAAAATTTTCCATATATTTCGTTACCAAACTTCGTGTATGTAGTTATGACAGGAAGTGCCAACATATTTACGAATACGACCCATGGAGTCAGATGAATGCTGGGGGTGGCGTTGGGTGGCGATAAGTGGGTTTAGTACAGAATTAAATTAACAGAGATTAGTAATTACGAACCACTTTAATTACTCTATTTATTTATTTATTTATTTATTTATTTATTTATTTATTTATGTATTTATTTACAGATTTATCAGTAAACAAGCAGCTGCCATTCATGCTGTCGATCAAACAGCTCAGATTACGGCCAGTTCCGACGAGTAGTACCACGTGCCTGATATTTTTGGGAGAAACTACTTCTCTGATCAGTGTCTGAGTGACGTGGGTGGGGTAAGCCAACTTTCATATCAAAAATGGATAATTTATGTTTGCAAGATAAACACTCGCACCCGCTGACAGTTAACAAACACCTAAACGCATATGCGCGATGTCGTACAAACGTACGAAGGCGTAGTTAAAAATTTGCTAAGGGGAGAGGAAGACATTACTCGTTTTCTGAATTAAATATGCAATATTCCCTGCCGTAATTAATGGTCCACATCCTGTTGAAATCATTGTGGAACGCTTATTTTCTTAAACATGAAATTGAGCTTTATTTTAATAGACTAATCGAATAGTATTAACGAAAGGAAACTGCAAATGATCGCAAAACATTTTTCCTGATTTAATTTAGCTCATAAATGTACTATTTATTTCCTATGCATGTATTCTTTTTAAGTGAAAGGGACATGTATTAATATGGGCATCATAGATACTTTTGAGTTTAGGAAATATTTTTCTTCAATGAATCAGAAATGACGTCAATTCCTTAACTAAGTCAATCAAAACAACGTTTAAGTCCTTAAAGATGACAGTAAAGATTATGCCGAAGTCCACGGTGACTTAAATGAAAGAAAACGTCGAAGTCCTTACAAGACAAACACTCGCAAAAGCTCATAGTTTACATACACATAAACGCACGTGTGCGATGACATACAAATGCACGAACGCATATGTACATTAGCATTTAAGTTTCAAAATTGCTGAGGGGAGAGGGAGAGTTTACGTATTTTCTGAATTAGAAATGCAATATTCCATGACCAGGTTGACATTCCACATCCTGTTCATCGTGCAACGCACATCTGTCTTAAACAACACATTGATGTTTATTTTAATGGCGTAATCAAACCGTCTTGACGAAAGAAAACTGCAAAGTTTAGCAAAATATTCTTTATTTGACTTTGTTTTACTCATAAATGTATTATCAATTTCTTTTTCATTAAGTTTTTCAGTGAAGGGACAGGGGATATAATGGACATCATAAACACTTTTGAACCTAGGCAATTATTTCTTCAATCAATCAGAAAATACGTTAATTCCTTAACGACTTATGACAAAACAACGTCTAAGTCTTTAAAGACGTCAGTAAAATGACGTCAAAGTCCACAGTGGCTCAAATGAAAGAAGACGTCAAAGACCATAAAGTGCACGAGAAATCTCAATCTCTTTTAAAAACAAAAAGTTGATTTTTTTCACACAGCTTCCACAAGCCGAATCGTACTTATTATCAAAACTTTTATTGAGGACACTGAATTTTGAATTACTAAATAGAAATCCAGCCTGTTTCAGCATTTAGCTGAATGACAAATCTAAGAGATCATATTATATCCAATATTTAGGAAAAATTATTAAGATAAAAGAAAAGAAAATACTTCAACATAAAAAAAAATCTCAGTCACCTCCCCTTACCAAAACTTATATGGCCTGTGCCGTATAGTATATGAATTTGCTATGTGTATGTTTATTGTTGTGTAACTTACAATATAAAGCTCTACGTACAGTGGGATGATTAAACTTACACTGAAACTGATAATGTGAAAGACATAGAGCTGCACTATTGATATAACAGTCAGGGAAACTGAGTGGGATGCCAACACCCGGGAAAATATTTATCAGAGAGGGTCAGTAAATGCAAAACTCTTTTCAGAACAAGCGAGAAAATATTTAGTGGACTTGGGAAATTACGTCAAGTTCAAATATAAAACAAGTGCGCTCCTGAAAATCGCAGTATGATTTGCAGACTTACAAGGGAATACAGATACTTGACACGTTCATATACGCTAGTAATTGACTAAAACATGACGAAGTTTTGTTTTAATTTTTGGTTGTTTGGTTTCTTTGTTTTCTAATCCGAAATTTTTTCCGAAAGTTGAATTTGTTTGACAACTACGTTGGCATGCGTTTAACGTGTCACCTATGCGATTAAAGGGTCATAAATATATGGAGGGGGATTACCGCCATAATTCTATGCATGCATTTTATATTCTTCCTTGATGCATTGTTGTAAATGGCTGTTCGCAAGTGCACTCTCATATTATCCATATATATATATATATATATATATATATATATATATATATATATATATATATATATATATATATATATATATATATATATATATATATATATATATATCATATTCTTCATTGATGCAAACTCTACGTGGCCCTTTGCAAGCGCTACTTCTGCATTATTGTAAATGGCTGCTTGCAAGTGCTGCATTCATAATTCTAGTCATGAATTTTCTATTCTTCACTGATGCAAACTGTAAATGGCTGTTTGCAAGTATTTAGATCTACTTTTCCTTCTGCGTCACTGTATCTTGCATTTTGTCAACTACTGAACTGATTCTGTAATATGTCGCATGGCAAATGGTGTGCCAGTTATTACAAGTTTTAATATTCTATTTATAAATTTGCTATATCACAAGTTACATCGTTCCAATGGTTGATTTTATTCTGCATTGTACAGATTTTTGCCTTGCAACACCGTAACTTCAAAATGTTCTCCTACGCCATACTTTATGACAGATTGCACCTTCTAAAATCATGATTATAATGTCGCATGAAGCATGTTGCAAATTAGCATCACGGACGTTTGCATAAAATAATGCCTCATTATGACAACAGATGGAGCTGTGTGACACGTCAATTTCTTACAATACGACCACTCTCCTGACCCTAGCAACAAGATGTTACACCACTCTACGGCATGTTTGGGCATCTTTTTTAAAAAAATATCATTCGAATTATATTGCTGTATTACAGTCAGCTGGTTTCCAAGAGTATTAACATTCGGAAGGGAGGTGGCCTGCAAGAAGCATGAAGCAAATTAAATGTATCAAATTGTAAAAAATTATATATATTTACACAATGTTATATTTCCGCTGACCGTTCCCACCCAATTTTTATTTGGACATTTTGTGGGTGTAATTTACCGCTACCGCAAGTAGTATAGTGGTGCACCCTACTGACAATGGGAAAATACATTACAGACACCCCCCCCCTCCCCGGGCACGTCTACGGACACGATTTCTACGGACAAAATATCACCCTGGGTACGTCTACGGACAAGATTTCTACGGACAAAATATCACCCTGGGTACATCAACGGACAATGGGAACTTTGTATAGCGACTAGCACACCATGGGTCAATATGATTTCGCGGTACTGGACACTTGCAACAATGTATCAAGTACCGTGACGTCATGCCAACTGTTTCATTTCTATACAAGTGTTATGCATTCGCGTTCGTGTCAGTGGATAGTAGAGTATGTTTTAAATTTTTTTAGGCACGAAAGAATAAATCTTTTCGAGGTAGTGGAGTGGCCCTGAAAAGGGCATTGGTTTTTGCTTCTATTGTCTCCAGTCCTTCCACCAGCTTCTTAATTTTCCAATGATTCCTTTCTTCGTCTTTTTCTTTTCTTTGTCTGGAATCCAGTCTGGATGTCCCATGTCTCTAAATTTTTTCTGTATTTTCATCCAGTTGATGTTCAGTGTTTCAAAGTCCTCTTTCTTTTTTTTTGGTTTTCCTGGTGTCTATGATTTTCTTTACCTCTTCTTTCACTACTCTTTTCATCTTGTCTTCTGCTTTTATTAATTGTTATAAACCCCACTGGACATAAGACCACTCTGACCAATTAAATGTATCTTGCAAGAATCTCCTCACTTGGATGACAAGATCAAGTGCTTACTTCAACGTAGCTACAACCTGTGGAAAACCCAAGTCTATATTTATAGTCTCAAACTTTCCAGCTTCAATGACGTCACTTTACTCAACACTAGGGAATAATGGCAACAGCCGAACACAAACGCAAATTACATTTTTCATTTAGACCTAGTACCTATTTATAGCTACAACCTGTGGAAAACCCAAGTCTATATTTATAGCCTCAAAATTTCTAGCTTCAGTTACGTCACTGAACTGGCTGACCTGAATACGCGATACTGTAGGTAGGTAGGTAGGTAGGGAAAATGAATTTGATATGGATAAAGGGAGTTTTATAGGGACAAAGACCAATACACACACAAAAGAAAGGGAGAAAGAAAAACAACCCAATATCTACTATCCACACCAATGAATGAGAATGCATAAAACACACACATATCTACTATCCACAATAACGAATGAGAATGCATAAAACATACACATATCTATTATCCACAGCAACGAATGAGAATGCATAAAACTCACGCATATCTACTATCCACACTAACGGATGAGAATGCATAAAACACACCATATTTACTATTCACACCAACGAATGAGAATGCATAAAACACACCATATATACTATCCACACCAACGAATGAGAATGCATAAAACACACCATATATACTATCCACACCAACGAATGAGAATGCATAAAATACACCATATTTACTATTCACACCAACGAATGAGAATGCATAAAACACACACACTATACTATACACACCAACGAACGAGAATGCAGGAAACACACCATACCTATTATCTACACCACGAAAGCAAAATCATAAAACATACACACTATACTATCCACACCAACGAACGAGAATGCATAAAACACGCCATTTTTACTATCCACACCAACGAACGCGAAAGCATAAAACACACACATATATACTAACCTCACCAACGAACGAGAAAGCATAAAACACACCATATTTACTATCCTCACCAACGAATGAGAAAGCATAAAACACACCATATTTACTATCCACAACCACAAACGAGAATGCATAAAACATACACACTATACTATCCACACAAACGGACGCGAATGCATAAAACACACCGTACCTACTCTCCACACCAACGAACGAGAATGCATAAAACACACTATACCTACTATCCACACAAACGGACGCGAATGCATAAAACACACACATATACTATCCACAAAAACGAATGAGAATGCATAAAACATACATATATATACTATCCACACAAACGGACGCGAATGCATAAACATACACATATATACTATCCACACAAACGGACGCGAATGCATAAAACACACCATACCTACTATCCACACCAACGGACGAGAATTCATAAAACACACCATACCTACTATCCACACAACGAACGAGAATGCATTAAACACACCATACCTACTATCCACACAAGCGTACGCAAACGCATAAAAACACACCTCATATACTATCCACACAATGGTACGCGAACGCATAAAAACACACCATATATACTATCCACACCAACGTACGCGAACGCATAAAAACACACCACATATACTATTCACACAAACGCTACGCGAACGCATCAAGCACACCACATATACTATCCACACAAATGTACGCGAACGCGTAAAAACACACCACATATACTATCCACACAAACGCTACTCGAACGCATAAAGACACCGCATATACTATCCACACAGACAGGAAGAGAGAAGAAAAACGCACCACATATACTATCCACACAGACGGGAAGAGAAGTAAAAACACACCAGATATACTATCCACACAAACGTACGCGAACGCATAAAATACACACTCTACTATCCACACAATCGAAGGAAGAGAAGAAAAACACAGACCATATCTACTATCCACACTAACGTACGCGAAAGCATACAAAACATACACCATATCTATTATCCACACACATGAACGCGAACGCATAAAACACACACTCTCCTACCCACACACACGAAGGAAGAGAAGAAAAAACCCACCATATCTACTATCCACACAAACGTACGTGAATGCATTCAAACACACACACACACACACACACACACACACACACACACACACACACACACACACACACACACACACATCAGTAAAGGAGTGAGTGGTTAATATTCATTTTGCCTCAACTAATGAAAACTCAAAATCCATTTTCTTAACCCATGATGTACGTGTGTGAGTGCGTGAGTGTAGGCCCTTTATCGTTCTAAAATATCAAAGCTAGAAAACACTTACGTTTTTTCTCTGTCTGGTCAATTCTGGTGCAAATTCTACAATCCAATGTCACAACACAACACATCTTTAAAAAGTTCATAACTTCTTCTGTGTCTTTTTTGTTCACTCTCTCTGTTTTCTGAATTTCTTCACTGTCACAGTTTTTTCTCCTCCTCTTCTTCCTCACCTTTTTCTCACCTTATTTTCTTCTCTTTCTTCTCTCTGGACATGCCGGTGTTCTTCTTTTGCCGAGGGAACCTCTTCTTCTTCTTCCTGCTCCTCTTGTTTCTTAGGGCAGTCTGAAGACCAATATCCTTTCTCTTGACAATGATAACAGGTATCCTGACTTTTGTATCTTTTGACACTGGTCTTGATTTTTTGACGGTCTGGACATTCAAAGGGAGTTTTGTAGGGACAAACAGAGACCAACACATACACTCACAAACTCCAAACGTTATGTGTTAGCTTAGAATGTAAGAGAAGGTGATGAAATTTCAGACATAGACTATCCTTTACACCACAAAAATATTATCCATCACACCACTATGCTATTCAACATATCATACTCACTATCCAAAATGCCTTGTGCTCGTTTAGAGTGTAAGAGAAGGAGATGAAAGCTCACAAAATATCTATCCCTTACGCCACAAAAATACTATCCATTACACCCACTATACCATCCATTATATCATACTCACTATCCAAACGCCCTGTGTTAGCTTAAAATGTAAGAGAATGAGATAAAATCTCACAAAATAGGTTATCCCTTACACTACCAAAAATGCTATGTGGAAAAACGCTAGTATCTATTTATAGTCACCACGGGTAGGAAATTCCATTTGGAAAAACCTAGTATTTATTTTTAGCTACAACTTGTGGTAAATTCCTAAGGCAAAACCCACTATCTATTTATAATTTCATCTTGTAGGACAGTCCTATGAACTATCTTAGTATCTATTTATAGCTACAAATTGTGAGAAATTTCTAGGAAAAACCCACTATCTATTTATAATCTCATCTTGCGGGAAAGTCCTGTGAACTAACTTAGTGTATATTTATAGTCAAAACTTGTGGTAAATTCCTAAGGAAAAACCCACTATCTATTTATAATCTTATCTTGTGGGAAAATCCTATGATCTAACCTAGTGTATATTTATAGTCAAAACTTGTGGAAAATCCTAGGGAAAACGCAGTATATATTTATAGCCTCAACTTGTGTGACTCTCCTATTTAAAACCCTAGCATCTATTTATAGCTACAACCTGTGGAAATTCGTATGGAAAACAACAAATCTATATTTATAGCCTCAACATTTCAAGCTTCAATGACGTCACTGTACTGGACACTAGGGAATAATGGGAACAGTGTTGCAAATGGCTGACCTGAATACGCGCTACTGTAGGTAGATAGGTAGGTAGGTAGGTAGAATGTATTTGATAAGGAGAAATGGAGTTTTGTAGGGACAAACAAAGACCAACACATACACACATAAAACTCCGCACATTATGCGTTATCTTAGAATGTAAGAGAAGGAGATGACATTTCAGAAATAGACTATCCTTTACACCACGAAAATATTATCCATCACACCACTATGCTATCCAACATATCATGCTCACTATCCAAAATGCCTTGTGCTCGCTTAGAATGTAAGAGAAGGAGATGAAAGCTCACAAAATATCTATCCCTTACGCCACAAAAATACTATCCATTACACCCACTATACCATCCATTATATCATACTCGCTATCCAAACGCCCTGTGTTAGCTTAAAATGTAAGAGAAGGAGATAAAATCTCACAAAATAGGCTATCCCTTACACTACCAAAAATACTATGTGGAAAAACGCTAGTATCTATTTATAGTCACCATTGGTAGGAAACTCCTTTTGGAAAAGCCTAGTATTTATTTTTAGCTACAACTTGTGGTAAATTCCTAAGGCAAAACCCACTATCTATTTATAATCTCATCTTGTAGGAAAGTCCTATGAACTAACTGAGCATCTATTTATAGCTACAACTTGTGAGAAATTTCTAGGAAAAACCCACTATCTATTTATAATCTCATCTTGTGGGAAGGTCCTATGAACTAACCTAGTGTATATTTATAGTCAAAACTTGCGGAAAATCCTAGGGAAAACCCAGTATATATTTAAAGCCTCAACTTGTGTGACTCTTCTATTTAAAACCCTAGTATCTACTTACAGCTACAACCTGTGGAAACTCCTAATGAAAAACCCCAAGTCCATATTGATAGCCACAAAATTTCAAGCTTCAATGACGTCACTGTACTGAACACTAGGGGAATAATGGTAACAGTGTTGCAAGTGGCTGACCTGAATACGCGCTGCTGTAGGTAGGTGGGTGACATGAATTTGATAGGGATAAAGGGAGTTTTATAGGGACAAACAAAGACAAATACACACATACGCATGCACAAAACAACGTACGCGCACACATACAAACGCACACATACAAACACAAATAAACGTACGAACACGTATAAAAAAAAACAAATACACAGAAGGGAAGAAAACCCCCATTATATACCATTCACACAGAAAGGAAGAGAAGAAAAAACACCAATATTTACTATCCACACAAACGTACGCGAACGCATACAAACACACCCTTATCTACTATCCACACAAATGTATGCGAACGCATAAAACATACACACAGACACTACTATTAACACAGAAAAAGAAGAAAAAACCACAGTACCTACTATCAACACAGAAGGGAAAGAAAATATCCCCAATATCTACTACCAACAAAAAAGGGAAGGAAAAAAAAAACACATCATATACTATCCCCATACGTACGCGAAAACATACAAACACAATATCTACTATCAACACAGAAGGGAAGAAAAAACCAGAAGGGAAGAATATAACCCCAATATCTACTATCAACACAGAAGGGAAGGAAAACAACACATTATATACTATCCACATACGTACGCGAAAACATACAAACACAATATCTACTATCAACACAGAAGGGGAAGAAAAACCACAATACCTACAATCAACACAGAAAGGAAGAAAATGACCCCAATATCTACTATCAACACAGAAGGGAAGGAAAAAAAAACAACACATTATATACTATCCACATAGTGTAGGGACAAGGTCTTTTTTGTTAAGATAAAACACACACACATATACACAAACGTACGAGCGCACACAAACACACATACACACAAACACACAAAACGTACCAGGGCAGACAAACACACAAGCACAAACACACACACACACACACACACACACACACACACACACACACACACACACACACACACAAACACTTTCTTGTTAAGGATAAGCTTTTTGTTAAGGGAAAGAAACAAACACACTATCGTTCTATGGCATCAGTGTATGCGTGTGCGAAAATTTATCTAAAGCGTTTAGAAAAAATCAAGACATAACAATGATGGATGAACAGACTGACAAATTTTATCTCAATTGCATGCCTGAAGTGCGCACGTGGAGGAAAACATCCCTTCCATTTCAATTCCAACTAAAATATGATCCAGAGGGATAGAGAGAGGTGAAAGAGCATATAATCATGCAGTGGCAAAACAAAAACAATATACACCATTCTTATTATTAAAATCAAGACCAAGAGACACTTACGCTTTCTTTCCATTTCCCGTTTGAGGCTATAGGCCAACACATTGGCTCAAATAGTCCATTTTTCCATTTCCATCTCTTCATTGGCACAAGTTCTTCCTCATCATCACTTTCTTCTTCTGAACCCCTCTCCACTTTCTCCTCTTGTTTCTTAGGGCACTCTGAAGCCGGTGTCCTTTCTCCTGACAACGATAACAGGTATCTTGACTTTTGTCTCTCTTTATTGGACGAAGCGGACATGTTGGAGACAAATGCCCATGTACCTTACAGATATAGCAAACTTCATCAGGACTTATACACTTTTCTATGACTCTCATCAAATCATAGACCAGAAGGGTAAGTTTTGTTGACATTTTCGCCTGTGAATTATGCTTTCGTATGACTCGTAGCAAATCTTTGACCAGCAGGTCGATCTGTGTTAACTCGTCCATCTTCTTGACTGAGAACTTAATGAGTACGCTAAAACCTCTAAGAAACTAATCTTATATAGTGACCTGCTGCGTGAGAAACCTAGTCAAACGAAATATTTGCAATCAAGATGAAACGGTTCCGGTGAGAAACTAGAAGAAAGTAAGAGGCAGCATCATACCGTCTCCTCTCTCTCTCTCTCTCTCTCTCTCTCTCTCTCTCTCTCTCTCACACACACACACACACACAAACACAGAGGAGCTGAAGTGTTAGTTCTAATCCATTCGAAGACGACATGAGCGAGCCTTAATCAATGTTCTCCACTTCTGTCACAAAACCAAGAGAGTCCTGATTCAGCCCAAAAGAAATTCGTTCGTCCCCTGAAACTTTATTGCGCCATTTGAGAGACGCAAAAACGCACTTCAAGAAAATTGAGAACGATGGCTTACACCTATACCGTGAGATGTAAAGAGTTCAAGTAGTCTGTTAAACTTAGTGAAAGTTTGTAATCAAGATGAAACGATGACACATTTCCAAGGAGAAAGCAGACACCAAGCGACAATGACGATCTGTGTCACACAATACTTTTCAAAATGTGTTGGTAGAAGTTTGTACTAGCGATCTTGAAGATATGATTGTCTCATATCCAATATCATTTGCATTACAGTCTGTAATACAGAGTGAGACTAAGAGACTGAGAGAGAAAAAGCGGTTGTAATCTGATAGAATGACAGAGCCAACAAGACCAACGAAGAAAGAAATTCGATTGGTACCCCATGAAGATTATTTTTTACAATCTACTAGCCCCAAAAGTGACTTGCAGAAAAGCTGAGAATGATGACATACACCTACACGGTGAAACTGTAGGTATTGTGGTTTTTTTCTTCCCCTTCTGTGTTGATAGTAGATATTGTGTTTGTATGCGTTCGCGTACGTATGTGGATAGTATATAATGTGTTGCTGTTTTTTTGCCTTCTCTTCTGTGTTGATTGTAGATATTGGGGTTATTTTCTTTTCTTCTGTTTTGATATTATGCATTGTGGTTTTTTCTTCCCTTCTGTGTTGATAGTAAATATTGTGTTTGTATGTTTTCGCGTACGTATGTGGATAGTATATAATGTGTTTTTTTCCTTCCATTCTGTGTTGATAGTAGATATTGGGGTTCTTTTCTTTCCCTTCTGTGTTAATAGTAGGTATTGTGGTTTTTTCTTCTTCTTCTGTGTTAATAGTAGTGTGTGTGTGTGTATGTTTTATGCGTTCGCGTACGTTTGTGTGGATAGAAGATAAGGGTGTGTTTGTATGCGTTCGCGTACGTTTGTGTGGATAGTAGATATTGGTGTTTTTTTTTCTTCTCTTCCTTCGTGTGTGTGGATAGTAGAGTGTATGTTTTATGCCTTCGCGTACGTTTGTGTGGATAGTAGATAAGGGTGTGTTTGTATGCGTTCGCGTACGTTTGTGTGGATAGTAGATATTGATGTTTTTCTTCTCTTCCTTTCTGTGTGAATAGTATATAATTGGGTTTTTCTTCCCTTCTGTGTATTTGTTTCTTTTTATACGTGTTCGTACGTTTCTTTGTGTTTACATCTGTGAGTTTGTATGTGTGCGCGTACATTTCTTTGTGCATGCGTATGTGTGTATTTGTCTTTGTTTGTCCCTATAAAACTCCCTTTATCCCTATCAAATTCATGTTACCCACCTACCTACAGTAGCGCGTATTCAGGTCAGCCACTTGCAACACTGTTACCATTATTCTCCTAGTGTTCAGTACAGTGACGTCATTGAAGCTTGAAATTTTGTGGCTATAAATATGAACTTGGGGTTTCCATTAGGAGTTTCCACAGGTTGTAGCTATAAAAAGATACTAGGGTTTTAAATAGGAGAGTCACACAAGTTGAGGCTATAAATATATACTGCGTTTTCCCTAGGATTTTCCACAAGTTTTGACTATAAATATACACTAGGTTAGTTCATAGGACTTTCCCACAAGATGAGATTATAAATAGATAGTGGGTTTCTCCTAGAAATTTCTCACAAGTTGTAGCTATAAATAGATGCTCAGTTAGTTCATAGGACTTTCCTACAAGATGAGATTATAAATAGATAGTGGGTTTTGCCTTAGGAATTTACCACAAGTTGTAGCTAAAAATAATACTAGGTTTTTCCAAATGGAATTTCCTACCAGTGGTGACTATAAATAGATACTAGCGTTTTTCCACATAGTATTTTTGGTAGTGTAAGGGATAGCCTATTTTGTGAGATTTTATCTCCTTCTCTTACATTTTAAGCTAACACAGGGCGTTTGGATAGTGAGTATGATATAATGGATGGTATAGTGGGTGTAATGGATAGTATTTTTGTGGCGTAAGGGATAGATATTTTGTGAGCTTTCATCTCCTTCTCTTACATTCTAAGCGAGCACAAGTCATTTTGGATAGTGAGTATGATATGTTGGATAGCATAGTGGTGTGATGGATAATATTTTTGTGGTGTAAAGGATAGTCTATTTCTGAAATGTCATCTCCTACTCTTACATTCTAAGCTAACACATAACGTTTGGAGTTTGTGAGTGCATGTGTTGGTCTTTGTTTGTCCCTACAAAACTCCCTTTGAATGTCCAGACCGTCAAAAAATCAAGACCAGTGTCAAAAGATACAAAAGTCAGGATACCTGTTATCATTGTCAAGAGAAAGGATATTGGTCTTCAGACAGCCCTAAGAAACAGGAAGAGCAGGAAGAAGAAGAAGAGGTGCCCTCGGCAAAAGAAGAACACCGCCATGTCCAGAGAGAAGAAGGAGAAGAAAATAAGGTGAGGAAAAAGTGAGGAAGAAGAGGAGGAGAAAAAACTGTGACAGTGAAGAAATTCAGAAAACAGAGAGAGTGAACAAAAAAAGACACAGAAGAAGTCTATGAACTTTTTAAAGATGTGTTGTGTTGTGACATTGGATTGTAGAATTTGCACCAGAATTGACCAGACAGAACAAAAACGTAAGTGTTTCCTAGTTTTGATATTTTAGAACGATAAAGGGCTTACACTAACGCATTCACACACGTACATCATGGGTTAAGAAAATGGATTTTGAGTTTTCATTAGTTGAGGCAAAATGAATATTAACCACTCACTCCTTTACTGATGTGTGTTCGTGTGTGTGGGTAGGAGAGTGTGTGTTTTATGCGTTCGCGTTCATTTGTGTGGATAATAGATATGGTGTGTGTTTTGTATGCCTTCGCTTATGTTTGTGTGGATAGTAGATATGGTCTGTGTTTATCTTCTCTTCCTTCGTTTGTATGGATAGTAGAGTGTGCATTTTATGCGTTCGCGTACGTTTGTGTGGATAGTATATGTGGTGTGTTTTTACTTCTCTTCCCGTCTGTGTGGATAGTATATGTGGTATGTTTCTCTCCTCTCTTCCCGTCTGTGTGGATAGTATATGTGGTGTGTTTTTACTTCTCTTCCCGTCGGTGTGGATAGTATATATGGTGTGTTTTTCTCCTCTCTTCCCGTCTGTGTGGATAGTATATGCGGTGTCTTTTATGCGTTCGAGTAGCGTTTGTGTGGATAGTATATGTGGTGTGATTTTATGCGTTCGCGTACGTTGTGTGGACATATATATGGTGTGTTTTTATGCGTTCGCGTACATTAGTTTGGATAGTATATGTGGTGTGATTTTATGCGTCGCGTACGTTGTTGTGGGCAGTATATATGGTGTGTTTCTTTGCGTTTGCGTACTCTTGTGTGGATAGTTTATATGGTGTGTTTAATGCATTCTCGTTCGTTGTGTGGATAGTAGGTATGGTGTGTTTTATGAATTCTCGTCCGTTAGTGTGGATAGCAAGTATGGTGTGTTTTATGCATTCGCGTCCGTTTGTGTGGATAGTATATATGTGTATGTTTTATGCATTCTCATTCGTTTGTGAGGATAGTAGATGTGTGTGTTTAATGCATTCGCATTCGTTTGTGTGGATAGTAGGTATAGTGTGTTTTATGCATTCGCGTTAGTTGGTGTGGAGAGTAGGTAAGGTGTGTTTTATGCATTCGCGTCCGTTTGTATGGATAGTATATATGGTATTTTTTATACATTCGCGTCCGTTTGTGTGGATAGTATAGTGTGTATGTTTTATGCATTCGCGTCCGTTTGTGACGATGGTAAATATGGTGTGTTTTATTCTTTCGCGTTTGTTGGTGTGGATATTAAATACGGTGTGTTTTATGCTTTCGCGTTCGTTTGTGACGATGGTAAATATGGTGTGTTTTATTCTTTCTCATTCTTTGGTGTGGATAGTAAATATAGTGTGTTTTATGCATTCTCATTCGTTGGTGCGGATATTATAGTGTGTATGTTTAATACTTTCGCGTTCGTTGGTGTGGATAGTAGGTGTAGTGTGTTTTATGCATTCTCATTCGTTTGTGTGGATAGTATAATGTGTGTGGTTTATGCATTCTCATTCGTTGGTGTGGATAGTAAATATGGTGTGTTTTACACATTCTCATTCGTTGGTGTGGATAGTATATATGGTGTGTTTTATACATTCTCATTCTTTGGTGTGGATAGTATACATAGTGTGTTTTATGCATTCTCATTCGTTGGTGTGAATAGTAAATATGGTGTGTTTTATGCATTCTCATTCGTTGGTGTGGATAGTAGATATGCGTGTGTTTTATGCATTCGCATTCGTTGCTGTGGATAGTAGATATGTGTATGTTTTATGCATTCTCATTCGTTGGTGTGGATAGTAGATATGTGTGTGTTTTATGCATTCTCATTCATTGGTGTGGATAGTAGATATTGGGTTTTTTTTTCTTTCTCCCTTTCTTTTGTGTGTGTATTGGTCTTTGTCCCTATAAAACTCCCTTCATCCATATCAAATTCATTTCACCTACCTACCTGCCTACAGTATCGCGTATTCAGGTCAGCCAGTTCAGTGACGTAACTGAAGCTAGAAATTTTGAGGCTATAAATATAGACTTGGGTTTTCCACAGGTTTTAGCTACAAATAGATAAATGGTATAAATGAAAAATGTAATTCGCGTTCGTGTTCTGCTGTTGCCATTATTCCCTAGTGTTGAGTAAAGTGACGTCATTGAAGCTGGAAAGTTTGAGACTATAAATATAGACTTGGATTTTCCACAGATTGTAGCTATAAATAGATACTAGGTCTAAAAGAAAAATGTAATTCGCGTTCGTGTTCGCCTGTTGCCATTATTCCACTAGTATTGAGTAAAATGACGTCATTGAAGCTGGAAAGTTTGAGACTATAAATATAGACTTGGGTTTTCCACAGGTTGTAGCTACATTGAAGGAAGCCCTTGATCTTGTCATCCAAGTGAGGAAATTCTTGCAAGATACATTTAATTGGTCAGAGTGGTCTTATGTCCAGTGGGGTTTACAACAATTAATAAAAGCAGAGGTCAAGATGAAAAAAGTAATGAAAGAAGAGGTAAAGAAAATCAAAGACACCTGGACAAAAGAGAAAAAGGAGAAGGAAAACCAAACAAAGAAAGAAGACTTTGAATCACTGAAAATCAACTGGATGAAAATACAGAAAAAATTTAGAGACATGGGACATCCAGACTGGATTCCAGGCGAAGAAAAGAAAAAGACGAAGAAAGTAATCATTGGAAAATTAAGAAGCTGGTGGAAGAACTGGAGACAATAGAAGCAAAATCCAAAGGCTCTTTTCAGGGCCACTCCACTACCTCGAAAAGATTTATTCTTTCTTGCCTAAAAAAATTTAAAACGTACTCTACTATCCACTGACACGAACGCGAATGCATAACACTTTGTATAGAAATGAAACAGGTGGCATGACGTCACGGTACTTGCTACATTGTTGCAAGTGTCCAGTACCGCGACGTCATATTGACCCATGGTGTGCTAGTCGCTATACAAAATTCCCATTGTCCGTAGACGTACCCAGGGTAATATTTTGTCCGTAGAAATCTTGTCCGTAGACGTACCCAGGGTAATATTTTGTCCGTAGAAATCGTATCCGTCTGTAATGTATTTTCCCATTGTCCGTAGGGTGCCCCACTATACTACTAACGCACGGTGGCAAAATAGGGTAGCCACTTACAAGCAAGGTTTACGGTTCTAATTTGTTTATATATTTTCATTCACAATGTTATCAATTTAGAGCATGTTTATATTATTTTAGAGTAATGCAGTGCAAATTCTGCATTTTGTATCAGTAAAGACCTCATATGGTTTGTGCAAATTGCAGATAATTACACCTCAAGGACATATTTTCTCTTTCTTGTCTGTTCACGAGAGAGAGAGAGAGAGAGAGAGAGAGAGAGAGAGAGAGAGAGAGAGAGAGAGTATATTACAGAGATGAGGATTATGTTTGTTCTCTCATCCCTATGAAATTAATTCTTTACTGTTAATCTGCAGTTCACAATTGCAGTTTAATAGGTTTAATTGTGCAATAATGAAACCAAGTGTCATTTTATAAATATATATATATAATATATTGTTATGAATATGTAATTTAATTACTTGTGAGTTAATTTTAAATTCCTTTTTATTTTATATTTGTATCATTACATTTTATTGTAATGATTATTTTCACGGGATCTGATATTTTTGAAAGGGATATTATGTTTATATAAAACGTGGTATGATTCGCATAAGAACGAGTTTATCCTGCCATGGTTTGTCGATTTAGTAAACATTACGCGAAAACGATTGGTTATTGCCAAGGTCTTTTTCTGGCCTACGTGTAATTGCATTGTTTGCTGCTCTATTTGATGATGAAATAGCTACGCGTTCCATCGTACGCACCTGAAATGACGTCTTAGTTCAGTTTAAAAATACTCAGAACCCCGTGAAATAGTCAGTCGTATAATATATCTTCAAGAAGAAGGATATATTTCTATTAGGTGCCGTAAAGAGATGTATTTTTACATCTTTGGAGCTCGAGATGTTTTATCATAGATGACAGCTTGTTCAGAAGTTCATCTAGTTTTTAGAATATAATAATTTATTCCCTGGAGAACTATACAAGTGACAAAGACATTCGATGGAAATTTATTCTAAATTGAAACATTACAAGTTGTGTTTCAACGTGGAACTCTTGAATTCGTATAAAGACTTCACCTGACGTCATCCTCCTCCACCTTGGAACGTCATCAAGATTCGAACCTGGATTCAGTTAAAACTGTTTAGTGATAGGACTTGTATTTTTTCAGTACTAGGATAAATGTTTGGATTGTCTTCACAAACTGTAAGTCCTATTTTCTATTTTCACCTTTTCACCGTGTTTTCTAGGGAAATAAATTATTTTTGATAAAACTTACAAAGCTTGTTGGTTTCACTCTTTTCTTTTGTTACTTTTGAACGAGCCTATACGTAACAATATATATATATATATATATATATATATATATTTATAACACAAGAGGTAAGGTAAATTTAAGTCATAGAGAATTCTGATATATGTATGGCGTGGATGATTATGCAATAGCCAGCAAGTATTGTCGTTAGTTGTCTGTGAAAAGTATCTCATATCTCCAATTACAGTACAATAGCAAGAGGCAAATGACCTGAAACGAGGAGATCACCTGCAAAGTATATACTGTAGCATAGCTATATGCTACAAAAATATGAACTAATTTATTATATAAGGAAATAATTTTAACAGTATGAAATACATTTTCTATATCCAAACATAAAGAACATTTCCATCCAATTATGTGATGCTTTTTTTCCACAGAGATTAAACTGGAAACTGCATTTTTTATTTTTTAAAATCGTATGTATCCATATTTGCATCGATATTTATATTACAGATAAGATGATTGATTGTAAGGTACTTCCCTGATAAAACATCAGAATCCTTTGGTAGCAACTATAAAAATATAATACATTGAATATAAATAACGTTGCTACCGCTACCAGTAACCAGCTCAATTTGTTTTTATTATTACTGCTACAATTCAGTACCAAAATTGCGTCATACGTTTGAATATGAAATTAATGTAGTAGTTAAAAAGATTAACATAAATGTTTAAATGTATATTGTACAGATGTGACTGTTTTCTGTTAGAAGAAAAGATCCCCCCTCCCATAATTAAAAAAAATTTAATGTTTATAAGGCTACATTTCATTTGTCTGCGATTTTATCATTATTTTATCCTGTTTAAAATATAAGCTAATATTTTCATGACACAAAACATATCAGCACAATACAACTATGCAATAAAGCAAAATAAATAAATAAATAAATAAATAAGAAATAGATAATGTTGGGTGTCTAGGCTCGTACAAAATGTAACAAGAAAATAGTGAAGACAACAAGCTTTATAAAATTTAACAAATGATTTATTTCCCTAGAAAACCAAGTTTGTTTGTTGAATCACAAAACATAATATTCCAGTTTTTGACTTCCGAATAATTTAAAAAAAAAATGTCTTTGTCTAAGAATTCTGATGAACACTAGTATTTTCCAGGGAAAGAATCAATAATTCCAAAAAATAAAATAAAAATTCAACTCAAACTGGTCACAACAAAACACCTTTAGGTGTCAAAGATTTAGAACCCAACTGGCTAGTTCTCCTCAAGAAAACGGTTATACGGTAAATGAAGACGCAAAACAGATTCCCGTATGAGGGTCACGTTGTCACCTTCTAGAACATGTAGAATATTTTTTACATGCTAATTTTCACGTACTCTAGGTATGGCCTCGATTCCATTGAATGAATCTTACTCTTAGAATGAATAAAAAAAAAAATAAAAAAGTTGTTTACTAGAAGTCTATCTAATTTCTGAATCAAGGTCAGAAACTAGATACAGTGTTTCAACGACTGGTTGTTTATCAGGTCAAACAGAACTGAACTGAATTTTTAAAACAAATATCAAATTCTGTAGACAAAGTTATCATTACAATAACATGTAATGGAATAAAACAAAATAATTTTTTTTAAAGCTAACAAACAAGTAATTAAATCACATATACATAACAACACATTCCTGAGTTTAATTTTTCATAGGAAATATTAGAGGAAAATAAATATTTTATGTAAACTGGCATTCGTAAAAACAATCTTGTTAGATGAATTAGTCTAAAAGAAAATTATCATACAGGTAGGCATTTATAAAGAACAGATACATGGATTGTCTTGTTACATTGTTCTTATATATTTGTTTGACATTCTCTTTTGTTTTTAACTTTCACAAAAAATAAAACATGAATAAAGACAAGCTTTTCACACGGTTTGGCTTTAGGATTGGACATACACTCATAATTGCAAATTCTGAGGAATTAATACTGTAAATTCTGGACTGGCGAGGCACATTTCCTTTTGTATACCACAGACAATTGTAACTTATGCCTCAAGAACAGTCTGCCTATATTCCCTAGTGACTGTTTCAAGAATTAACCCCAGAAACATTCCATTACTGGATCTGTATTTAATACATACACTGGACAAAAATGTTCACTTTTTGAGATTTTTTTTTGCAGGTAATAAAATAAGTTGTTTGAGCAAAAACCATGAAAAAGATTATATTTTATTTGCTAATTTGTTGTTTCTGATGCTTTGACCTTCACAAAACTACCCTAATTATGAACCTGAGATGAAACTTTAAATTTGGCCTGTTATTCCTAATATATGTGCCTTCGAACAATGGATAAAGTAAATTCCATGACTTAATCACTCAGCAGAGATACAGAGAGATGGGGTGGGGTGGGGTGAGAGATTCATAAGTAAGTTAATTTCTTCACAGAGCAGTAGAAACAACTAGTCAATTCCTGATTGCGTTTGTAAGATATCTGAGCAGAAAGTAACAGCTACTTTATAAGCATGCAATACATTTTAATGTGAGTTATAGGCCCCAGGTGCTATTCTTTAGAGAAGACACAAGACTGGGTTTCAGAAACTGAACCCACACAAGCACTAGTTTCTTACTTTGGAAAAATGGGGTCATCATGAGAAAATGGAGACTACCTGATGTACCTACTGGTGAAGAGTGGTCAGTAAGGACTTAAATTGTTGTACCTAAGTCATATAGACAGGAAATTCATAGTCTAGCACATAAGGTGGTCATTTTGGTCTCAATAAGACTTATCACAAGATCCTGAATCATTTTTATTGGCCGAAAATTAAAAAAGTGATGTTCATAAGTACTGTAGATCTTGTCAAACTTGTCAAATGGTAGGAAATACTAATGAGAAGATAACTAAGGCACATCTGCAACCTATTCCTGCATTTGACCATTTCACAAGCCATTTAGCAGAAAAATGGTAGACTGTCGGTTCCTTACCTAATACCAAGTCAAACAACCAATACTTGTTGACCATAACATGTGCGTCCACAAGATTTCCATAGATTATTCCTTTGAAGAATATTAAAGCAAAACTGTTCTGAAAGTTTTGGAAATGTTTTTAACACTTGTTTACCTCCCTAAATCTGTCCAATCTAATCAAGGATCAAATTTTATGTTTAAATATTGCGTGAACAGTTTAATTTTTCTCCCTATCACCCTGAAAGTCATGGGGTACCACAAGACTGTCCGAGAACACTCTCACCTACCCGGGATATGTGTATACAGTTACACTGAATCAAACCTAAAAAGGACAATGATTTGTAAAATTCTGCATTGTACAGTTATCGAGTTAGATCAGGAGAGGTTTTTCCCGCTGTTGGTAATCATCACCAAATCAAAGACCCCATTACTGCCCTACAACAGCAGAAGACTGTCCCAAAACACCCTCAACTACCCAGGATACATGTAGGCAATTAAATAAAATCAAAACAAATAAAAAAAGACAGTAATCAGTAAAGTTCTACACTGTATAATTATAGAGTAAGATTAGTAGGTTTGTTCCCTTGTTGATATTTGCTAAAGAGAAGACCTTAAGACTGTCCCGAAACACGCTCATCAACCCATGATACATGTATACAGTTACAATAACTTAAAGAAATATGCAAGTTTTGGTGCTCTCTCTTTCTTTCTCTTTGATCATAGATAATTCTAACTAAACTACTTTTACATGACGAAGAGCGGCACACTTAAGTCAGAATCATGTGTCACTACATTAATATTTCAAAATTTCTTTTAAAGTGTTTTTTAAAATCTTTAATGTGACAAAGAGCACCTGAATGATTAGAAAATAAGGATGATATATTTATATTTTTAAAATTCTTGAACCAATTTATTATTTTTGATTGGGTTCATAATGATAAGAATTACAATAAATTAAAGTAAGAATAAGAAAACCTTTAGGAATTCTTAATTTTTAAAAAGTATTATTTTACCTATAAACTTTTTTATGTGCTATTGATGTTGCTCTAATGTTTCCGAAGTAATGAGATATATCACTAAGAAGTAGATTTCTTAAAAGGTCAAAGTAAATACTTAAGTGCATCAAAACTGGGGTTGAAGAATATGGACCACCCTGCTGTAGTTTATTCCTTTTTGTTTTCGTAAGGTGCTATAAATCACTTAGATCTTCGAGAAAGCATATGGTTTTAGAGAACGATTAAAACATCGTCGCTAACGTACACTTTTAGAAAAGGGTCTGAAAGAGTTACAAGGTTTATTCGACACGTAGATCTAGTAAGTTCTGACTGCTTGCCACACTCATTATTTTTGGTAAAGGAAAAACTTTAGAAATTTAGAGCGCCGTCTGTTGTCATAATGCCATGCTAATACTCTAGTATCCCATTATGACAACAGATGGCGACACGAGTTGGACAACAAAGACGATACTGATAAAACTTAGTATTTACATTTTTGCAAAGCCAAATCTGTATGAAAACAACAGTTGGAATGATGTAATTGTAATATGGCAAGTTTATAAATAGAACATAAAAAAACTTGTAATAACTGACATAGCATTTGCCATACGACAAACTACAGAATCAGTTCAGTAGTTGACAAACTGCAAGATACAATGACGCAGAAGGAAAGTAGATCTACGCACTTGCATACAGCCATTTACAGTTTGCATCAATAAAGAATTGAAAATTCATGATTAGAATTATGAACGTAGCAATTGCAAGCAGCCCTTTAAAATAATGCAGAAGGAAAGTGGCACTTGCAATCTGCCATGTGCGGTTTGCATCAACAAAGGATTTCAATATACATGGATAGAATTATGAAAGTAGCACTTGCGAGCAGCCATTTACAATAATGCATCAAGGAAGAATATAAAATGCATGCATAGAATCATGGCGGTAATCCCCTCCATATAAATATAATTATGTCTGTAATATTGACCATTAATTTGTGACATATACAAATGTTTTGTGAAGAAAAGATAATTTTGGAACTTTTTTCTTGAGAATAATGAAAAATCGCTGCTATTATTATTAAGGTCGTAACATGATTCCTGGGGAATTTCCATACATTCCTTACCGACGGTAACTACTGATGTACCAACAGTGAAGAAGTTCTGTTGAACGTACGACCAGGAAAAAAACACCGCGGTAAACCGGTATACCGGTGATACCGCACACCTCAAATATGTATGCATGCATTTTATCTTTTACAGGACAAAGTGACGCTTCGGATGGTAAATTAGATAAACATTCGCCTCTCCTGGTAACGTTTACTTTTCCGTACAATGGTTATATATCAATCGTATAAGCCAGAGTTTTGACTTACATTCTATAAAAAGTTATTTTTCCTCCTTCAAGTAGGGCAAATTCGACCATTACCTCTTTTTGAATTTTATATATATATATATATATATATATATATATATATATATATATATATATATATATTTGCACCCATCCAACGTTAGCAACATTCGTAAAGATTTTATGTTTGCTTGCATTCAACGTTATCCGAATTTGTAAAGATATATAGATTGCAACCTAAGTATAATTCAGGATAGATGGTAATGCAGATAAAAAATATTGCACACTAAAAATCCAAGCACGAACGAAAAAGAAACACAGAGAAACAAATACATTGTATTTGTCGTTCTTATAATTGATGCTCTTTTAATAAATTAGTATCCAGATAGTAATATGGCAAAAAAGTAAATAACGTACACTTATACATCCAGTTAGTAATGGGGGATGGGGAAGTCAATTACGTACCATCATACATCCAGTTAGTAATGCGGGGGGCGGGGAGTCAATTACGTACCATCATACATGCAGTTGGTAATATGGGGGAAAGTCAATTACGTACCATCATTCATCCAGTTGGTAATATGGGGGAAAGTCAATTACGTACCATCATACATCTAGTTGGTAATATGGGAGAAAGTCAATTACGTACCATCATTGATCCAAAGATCATATTACTCACTCTGCCTATGTGTATTCCGTGAGTGGTATACAAGTCCCTAGTTTACTGCTTTCCGACTTGTTCTTGCCATCGTAACTCACTTTATCGTCGCTTAGGGGTAACGATTGTTCACATCTGCTTCACCTATGAACACCAGATGTTCGGTGTAGGCTTATTTGAATGTAACTGTGTTTCCAGAAACATCCATGAAGCACCATCGTTTACGTTAGTAGATGGTCGAGGATGTATTGGAAATCTTTTACTTAATATTTTTGAAGGTAACTTATCTAACCGTCCCCATGCTCAATAGCACAAAGTATTTAGGTCAACTTCGTTAAGTCATTATTATTATTATTATTATTATTCAGACAAACTCCGCCCATTACAACCTAGAAAAGCCTTTGGTGGTTGGAGAGTTTTCGCAGGCATGCTCTCAACATAGAAGCGCCACGGAAATGTTCCAGCACGTGCACAATTCGGGATTTGCCGGTGCCTGGATATGGCAGTGGTTTCGAAATCAGGAATGCAACGGACCTTGGGCGGAGCAATTAGCTGAAATTAGTTCTATCGCTAACAGTCACAATAACGGATATACAAAGATTACTGGCACCTTGTAATAAATTTGTCTTTTCGAGTGATTCGTTTTCTTTGTTTTTATTTATTTATTTATTTATTTATTTATTTATTTATTTATTTATTTATTTTTGTTTTATGGTGGTTAGTTTTGTTTTACTTGAGATATGAAAGATTGCGTTAAATGGTGTTAACGTCCTGTTTATAAGCAGCGTTAGCCAAAAGCATAAAGAGTACGACTCACCGTATAGAACACGCCTCGTGTTTTACGAATTGTCCACTCAATCCGGTGGACCTGAACATTATGGTTGACATTGTGTACCCAGATTATTGGGGTCAAGTGATAGAATTCTGCAAAGATCGTTGCCATAGTAACCCTGAGCTAGGCGCATAACTTTGAAGACACCGTTGGACACAGATGTAAGTGGCCATATCACCAGTTTGGCAAAACATGCGATGCACTGATGCCCACGGTAAGAGCCGTGCTCTCTCGGACCCCAAACGCCCCATAGGAGAACCCTGGTTTTATGAACCGGTGTTAAGCTCGGAAAGACTTTAGTTTTAACTTGAACAACACCTACTTTGATTTATATAACTCATACGCTTTTGCTCTCGTTTGCGTTTTTATTTAACCACCCATCCACCCATCTATTTATCAGTGTATACGACCCAAATAATAAACAGGCTTCTTCTTTATGCAATAATATATTCAATGTTTTGTCATGTCAAACACTGCAAAAATCGATATTTTTGATGTAAATGTAAGTGGATTTCTAAGGTAAGGAAGATAGTTTTATATGCTATTGAATGAGAATAACTAACGTCTATCCTATATCAAAATTAATGCCTTACAAAGTACTTTACCTTAGCCACGAAACCGAAGTAAAATAAATGTAATACTAATATATTATTCAATACTACTTATTCATGATTTGTAAGTTCTCAGTCTCTATTTTTGCCAACGTTTAATAAACGGATATGTTTGTTCGTAAAAGGGACATGGGTTCCTTGAAATAAAGAGAGAATGCAATCTTTCCACTAATGCTCGATATCGTAATCCCCCTGAGAAAATAACCCAACGAAAACCACAAGAAACAAGCTAAGTTACTACAAAATTTGAATTACAGGCAATATCGAATAAGTATTTTCTGTTGGGGTGACGATGGGTGGTGTAGATGTAGTTGTTGAGATACAGAAGTCCCTTATTTCAGAAATACAAAAGCCATTCAAACAGCATTAATTTTCGATTAATTTGTCTGTAAAATTCATAGATATTTGAGGCCGAATATGGACGTGTCCATATAAACATACATATGGGTTGTTTTTTTTTTTTTTTAAACAAACATCATTATCTTCTATTTGCATTGGTGACTATTTTGATGCAGAAGTGTGTATTTGGGGCATAGGGGAGGAATCGGTTGGGCTTCTCTGTTTTAAGTTAAGATATTAAATTTCTCAGTGAAAGCATTGACTCACTGAAGACGTTGATTGTTGTCCATTGTAACCAAAACAAGCCACCACTACCCTAAAGAACTGAACCCCCATAATGGATAACAAATTCCGGATCCCACCACTACTCTCACGAAATCGAACCCCCATAGGTGATAAGAAATCCCGGATCTACCCTGCGTGCACTCTTGGATTATCATCCTACTTTGTCACAACTACTTTGGGAGAATTGAATCGTCACTTAAGACTGAAGGCCAACGAGGGCGAAGATCAAGGTCACCGGAAGAAACGATCTGTGGTCAGTGGTTAAAGGTTTGAATCGGGTAGTATCTCCTATTGCCACAGATAATTTGCTATCAGATATTGAAAAAGGGTTTGCATGGGATATACAAAA